>PVJS01048165.1:0-15154 GCA_004027185.1 Glis glis
TTGCTCCCATTGAGGGATATTCACATAACCCTCCTCTAAAAACCACGGAGCTTCCCGTGCTATGGTGCTCAAAAATCTTTCTATTATACGTGCTTTCATTTTCACTCCTCCCTTAGCTAAAATCCTTACTAAAGCATTCTTAACTCTTAATGTAGTCACTTGCGACCCCATGATTCCTTCGTCGCTTACTGCGAACCTTAGCTTCGTCACAAAACTGTGAGCCTTATAGCGCTATCCCTCCGCCGCTTACCTTGCGGACCTTACCCTTTCTTTGTTCTCTAGTTCGATTCCCGGGTTTCGGCACCACTTGACGCAATCCTGGAACTCCGACCAGCAGAGTCCAGGAAAGACGACACACAGACACTTCAGTACAGATGGTGCAGCTTCCTCTTTATTAACATCTGCCTCCCGCTTATATTATGTATGAGCAACCCCTCCCCAGTCACCCCAGAAGCAATCCTCCAATCACACCTCTCTCACGCCATATACACGCAGGCCAGGCTTTTTCTCATAGGTTCTCCAGCAGCAAGCACGCAATGAGCATGCACCAAACGCGTGCGCTTCTCAACTGCGCATGTGCTAGGTCTGGTAAACAAGTGCAGGTCACAAGACTTGGCAGCCAGCCACGGCGCCATCTTGGCTGGCTCAACCAAGCCCAGCTTCCCACAATTTGTTCTCTTACACTCTAAAAAGTTAATTCCAGGACATCTTAACACCTCCCCCCCAGCAAACAAGAAGAAAGAACAAAACTAATTTACAACAAAACATAGCTTTTCACTGCGAAAACCATGGCCTCTTCATTTTTGAGCTTATAAATTCACCTTGGGATTGTGCGCATTTTTTTTGTTGTTCTGGTTTATTTTTGTTTTGTCTAACTAAAGACTTTCTTTACTTTTTTGGGGGTTTTTCTCCTCCTATTTAACAGCTACTCAAGGGTTAATTTTCTGTTTAATACTTTGAGAAGGGGGATAAGTGTAGTGGTGTCTGGTATGGAGTCTTTCTCAAGGACTGACAAGTGGCCACCTAAATCATGTGATTTAGCGTCAGCCTTGACTGGTGGACCCTATCCCGGCATCCTCTGCTGTATAGGCTTCTGTGCTTGTGTCTGTCTGTCATATGTTCTGTTGCTCACTGGCACAAAACAAATGTCTCTAATAAGTTTTGTTTTAATTTTTAAAACTTTAAATTTGGCACTACGTTTAGTAACCTATCTATAAAAATAAAATTCCTGACAAATTAAAATTACAAGATATTTGTTTTCTGCCCATGTTTATGTCTGTATGTATAAGTGTATTGTTTGTCTGTTATATACATGGTACCAAAACCTGGTTTTCAAATAAATGAGTACTCATAAACTAAAGAAAATAATAATAACAATAATAACAAAAATGGATTCAAATACCTTTCAGTTCAGTTGACTTAAATTCTTAAAAAATAAGTTAATTTAAATTTGTTGATAAAAATAAGAGTAAAAGATGTTGATAAAAATAAGATTAAAAGATGTTATTAAAATTATGAACAGGATATTAATTTTAATGACAGGATATTTGCCAATCAGGATTGTATCTGTCTCTTTTTGTTAAATGCTTAAAGTATAATAACCATTTTTTGTTTAAGTTCCTTTCTTTACAGGAAAAATGGCTTAAAATGCTAATCATGTTTGATATCTTGGTTTTCATGGATAATCTAAAACAACTATTAAAATGGGTGAATTGAGTAAATAAAAATGGTATAAGTTTTTATAAATGTCTCTTAAAATTTTTTAAATTGTGTATAGGTAAGCTAAAATACTAAAACATCAATTGCTAAATATAAAGTATTCTTGGCCTTTTTAACTTCAGCAAAAAAAACTGTATCTAAGTCTATCAAATGTGTTTAAGATTGCATTCTTTTAAATGTTAACTAAACATAAATTACTAAACAAATTGTTAAGAGTTAAATTCTAATTAATATATGATTCTATGTATAATAACCTAAAGAATTTTAAGCCATAGTTTGTTTAAAACTATTAAAAACAAAGTATTTTGCCTTACTTAAAAGGATAATTTGTCTAAATTAAAAGATTTTTTATAAAGATTGTTTTAAATATAAGAAAACCCAATGGATACAAAGCGATATAAATTCAGGGCCATCCTGTAATAGCTAAGTGGCAGTCCAGCAAGGACCCTAAAAAGTCTTTGGTCTGACTAGAGTGAGGCTGTATATCACTCTGCCTTTGTCAAGAGATGGCTTAAAAACTTGCACGGGGACTGGGTACAATTTAAGCAAATGTTGTCTGTTATCTGATTGTTAAGAATGAGAGGGAAACAGAGCAAGCCCAATCCCTTTGGTTTCATTATCAAAAACTTTAAAAAGAGTTTACAGGTGATTATAGATCCAAACTAACCCCAAAATGTTAAAAAAAAGATGGCACACCCTATACAAGATAAAATGGTCAACTTTTAAAAATAATTGGTTGTCAAAAGGCTCATTAGCCCAAAATTTTCAGACTATTTAAATTGACAATTGGCTCTAATTGGTTCAGAACACCCCCCATTGTTGTGAGGTCCTATCTACTCTAGTGGTCAATCAAAAATTGGAGGCAACAACCAGATGAAGTCCAACTACGACATGACAGCAGCTGCCAGCTCCATTGGCACCCATCACCACCTTCTAGCCTATCTGACCAGCCATGCAGTCTGGCAAATGGGATCCTGACTCCACCATCCTCCTGTGTCAATCCCACCGGCAACATCTGATAGACCTACAGACAAGTCCTGTTCAAGGAAAAAAAGAACTAAAAAGCCACAGGTCCTGGGTGTCCTTCTCCAGTTAATCTTCTGAAGACACAATCCTGCTTGGCCTAATTGCAACAGCTTCTCTTGACTCTTCTCAATACCAAAAACAGATGCTGCATTTTGCAGGCAGAAGCCTGTTGGGCTGAGAAAAACACCCTAGCAGAAATCCTAACCCCCCAGGCTTATGCTCAAAAATGCCTGCCGGCAACTGAGCTCCAACGAGACCCAAATGCTTCCGGAGACATGGCAAAACCAGAGGCGGACTGAGAAGCCCTCCTCCAGGGTCTTCAAAAGGGGGCACCAAGACCACCGATATTGCCAAAGTTGGAAAAGTCCCTCAAAAGCCTGATGAGAGCCCCAGTGCCTTCTGCCAGCGGCTCTGTAAAGCTTGTTGCATCTTCGCTCCATTTGACCCTGAAACACCCCAAAACCAAGAAGTGATTGACACTGCCTTCATCAGCCCAGAGATGGCAGCCCAGTGGCCCCTGTAAGGGCTGAAGACAATCCACCTAAAATGGCTACCAGTACCAAATCCTCTGGCTCGCCCTGGAAAAAATACAACTCCACTTAAAGAGACTTTTACTTCATGGTATCCCAGCGAAACACTTCTCTTTCGCCAGCCAAAAAGCCAGGACTACTGACCAGTACAGGACTTGTGGGTTATCCACCAGGCCACAGTCACCCTACATCTTCTGAGTTTGCTCCCGGCCACAGCAGCCTGATTGACATGCTTGGACTTAAAAGATCCATCTGACTCCTGTAAACCAAGAACTGTTTACCTTTGAATGAAAAGACTCAAAAGCTAAAACAAAAAATCAGTACATTCAGAGGCCCTGGCCTATGACCTCTAGTCTTTTCCTTCCCGCACCTTGGGCTGCACCCTCCTCCAGTATGTTACAGACATGAGACTCTTAAAAGCTGTGCCAGAAAAGCAGGCCAGCTGCTCACTGTGGTTACAAGGTCTCTGAAAAGGGCCAGGGTCTACCACCAAAAAATAAATATCTGGGATTCACCATCCAAAAAGAAAAGACTGTTACAGACAAGGAAAAAAGGAGACAGTCCACGCTATTTCTTTTTTTTTTTTTTTTTTTTTGGTGGTACCGGGGATTGAACCCAGGGGCGTTTTACCTCCGAGCTACACCCCCGGCCCTATTTTTTATACTTTATTTTGAAACCGGATCTCACGAAGTTGTGGAGGGCCTCACTAAGTAGCTGAGGCTGGCCTCAAACCCGGATCCTCCGGTCTCCGCCTCCCAAGTACTGGGATTACAAGCGTGCGCCACCATGCCCGGCAGTCCACGCTATTTCTGCCAGCCTAAACGCCCTCCAGAAATTTCTGAGAGTGGTAGGGTTCTGTCACATACGGATTCCAAACTTTGCTATCGCAGTAAAACCCCTTTGTGTGGAAAAAACAACACAGGCCTTTCAACAACTTAAAAGGCAACTGCTAAAAACTTTGCACCTTGATTGTCTCAAAAACAACAAAGATAGCTAAAGGTGGTCCATGACTTGAGTCCAGTTACTCTGCTGCCACAGCAATGAGCCACTGATCCAGGACTGTGAAAAAGTGCTGATGCAAATCCACTCAGAGGCCAGACTCAAAAGCAAACAATGGACCAACCTTTGTCACAAAAGTCACCAGTTGCCCTGGGCATCACCTGGAAGCTGCACTCCACATATAGACCACCAAATTTAGGCAAAATAATAGAGCTAACAATAACAAAAAAAGGGGGACCTAGAACTGCTACATTCCAGTTACCGAGTTGGCCTTCTCTTTTCCCCTCTCCTTCTGTTTAGTAAGATAAGTTTGCTGTTCAAGGTTGCCTAAAATGTAAACATCTGAAAAGAAAAACTGTAACTCTTTAAAGTCCAGGCCACTGTAAAACTTGGATAGATGGTTTTGTTTCTTATTTTGTTAAAAAATGTACAAAATTGTTTCAAATGTAAATTCAAGAAGGGAAGTATGGCAGAAAGGAACCAGTATGTAGGGATGAGAGAGAGAGAGAAAGAGATATAAAAAAGGTACATGAGTATGAGAAATTTTGGTAAGGAAGGATAAATGAGAATATTTTAGAAATAAGAAAGTAGTTTTTATGGCAAAGTTTATCCTAAAATTGTCCCAAATGGGAAAGGAAGAAATAAGATAAATTCAGAAGGCTAAAAGCAAGTTGCAGAAAGTTTGAGTACATCAAAGAAATGTTTGTGTAGGGTAAAGTTTATGAAAAGAATACTGCATGAATGATAAAGATGGTTATATTTACAAACTATTCAAAATATTTACAGTAAGGTTCTATTACAATAATTTCCTGTGTTTTCTACTGTCTCTGTTTTCTATGGTTATCTTAATTTCACTGTAACTGTAATGCTATATTTGTGCTTCCAAAATGTTAAAAATGTGTAAATGGGTATTAGACAAAACACCAGTCAGTTGAGCTATCCCAGTCCATCACAGCTGCCTGAAGCCAGCGGCCCCAAAACCATCAACCCCAGAGACACCCAGTAGACTGCTCACGAGAAATCTGAGAAGTCAAGCAAGCTGATCCTGAAGGGGACGACTCGCCCTGCTCCAGTCACATCCAGAAGCTGACAAGACACTGCACAACAGAAGACTAAAGAGCACCACATCATTTTATAAGTGCTTTAAGACTGACTTTGTTAGTGGAATTTTTGATGGTTTTAATTTCAACACTTATGTGTCTACCCAATTTGACTTTGCATTGTTAATATGAAAAAAAAAACAATTGGCAATCATCATTACTGTATCCAAAATTGTAAACCTATTATTATCAGATTTGATGCATGTCAGATTATATCTTATGGCAGCCTGGAAAACTAGTGACAGTTCTTCCAGGCTGACAAACACTACTGGCCTTGTCTTAAAGGCAAAAAAGGAGGAAATGTAGTGGACCTTGTTAGTCATCATCAGCTTTTCAGGTCACCTCGGTCCATGTTGGAAGGGGCACAAACTGCCCACCCAAGTGGAGATTTCTGCACACAGACAAATCTCCAAGGACCAAATGAGACTGATAAGCAAAGACCCTGACAACTTCCTTGTTTACCCTTTCCTTCCCTGATTCATCTGTGACTACCTTGATGTTTTTCCCTGACTCACCCATGACTGCTTTGCTGTTTTCTGTGATTAATATATTTTGGTTATAACTCTCAATACAAGTGGGACACTGATGGAAGGAAGAGGAGAGAGAAGAGATATCTCTTCTCCTCCCCAGCCTCCTCAGATCTTGTCATGTTGAATCCATTGTCATTCATGTGAGAGACTTCTAATCAGTCAACATGGACACCATCCACAACAAATGGTGCTGTACAGTGCTCATGCATCTCCAGATGTGAAAGTATAGCATAGGCTTAAATTATGCTTATTCTTGAATATACCTCTCTAGAATAAAGTTAACCTGTGGTGAGGGTGGGGATAGACTCTCATCAAAGGTTAACTCATAGAAAGAGGCTGAGGTCCCTATCTGGAGTTACAGAATATTGTGTGTGAGAGGTTTTGAGGTATAGTGGGTCATGTGTTCTTTAAAGTTAACAAAGTCTTGCAAATTTTGCTCTCTATAACTTTTTTTAGAAAGGATACATTATAAATTTAGAATCATACTTAATGGGAGTCATGCTTAACTATGTAGGAAGAAATATATTTATGTTTACAATTCAATTTGAAATGCACACAAAATAAGATAGACTGATAGAGGATAGAGATTGGATGGGTGGAGGGATGCATGGCTATGTGGATGGATAAACGGGCAGAGGTATGTTCAATCATGTTGAATTAAATGGTAACAATTCAATGTTGCATGTTTGAACACTGTTCTATTACAATATTGACCATGATAGAAGAAACCCAAATGTCTCTTGTGATTTTTCGTTTGAACTAAAATTCCCACAATGTTATTAGCTTTCCATATGTTTGAATAATTTTAGGCCTAAACCAAATTGGATATTTTTCATAGTCAACTCAAAATGCAAGGGCACACTGGGAAATTTTGCAAAGTGGCTACTTTGGGGGGGTTTGTTCCAAGGGGAAACAGTGGGAAAAGCTTGCCCAAGATTCTTTAGAGGGAAAAAGATAACCAAATTGTGAACTATCCAAACAAAGGAATTATACTTAGCAGTGAAAAGTATCAAGCTATTGAGTACAAAACAGTATGGCTCAATCTCAAAATGACTATTCTGGCCAAGCAGTAGAGCAGGCCTGTAATCCTAGTACTTGAGATGGTGAGACAGGAGCCACACAGGTTAGAAGCCAGCCTCATCAACTTAGGCTCTCCACAACTTAGTAAGACCCTGCTTCAAAATAAAGAATAACAAATAGGGCTAGGGGTGTAGCTCAGAGGCAGAATGCCCCTGGGTTCAGTCCCCAGTACCAGGAAAAAAAAAAAAAAGGGACAGCCCTAGACAGAAAAGACTATAGAATTGAATCCAGCCATGTAGAGAATTCTATGAGCCAGACACAGGAGGATGGAGTTTCTTTGGAGTCCTTCATCTAAGCAGGTAAGCAAGGCAGGGAGGGCTGCAGGGGAGTGGACAGGGAGAGAGGGATCTCACCCAGGGCTTCCAGCCTCAGTCTAACCCCTGCGGCTTCCATTAACACAGTTCCCTCTCACTGTAGAACCAGTTTTCTTGACATATCATCACATACCATATTATTCCGACCAAAAAGGGTACAAACCCTTTCCCTCTTTCCAGGTTTGTCTCCTGACAACCTTGGTGTGTTTGGAGCAAGTGACCATGATGTGCATAGTGTGGCCACAGCCCAGTCAGACTGCTAAGAACAGGTTCCCTGAGGTCCTCATCTGCAGGGAGGACTCCTTTCCCATGGAAGACCCCCTAAAATGCTGTTCCCTGAGCCACAGGTGACACAGCTCAGTGGGAAGGAAGAGACCATCGAGCGTGTCCAGGGTTACTCACATTCTCCATGGAGGGATCAGCGGACCTGACTAGCAGCAGCCAGAAGAGGATCCTCTTTAGGATCCCCATGTCCTGGTCCTCAGGAGGCCTGAGGACCCCAGGAAGGAGGTGGGGGTGGGAAGGAGGAAGGGGAGGGACAGGGAATGGGGGCGGGTCTCAGTTGGGGATGGGGATGTGTGGGTTGGGCAGGGAGGAGGAGTTGGGCTCCTGAAAGGAGAGGAAGGGGCTCAGGTTAGTATCAGGTCAGATCAAGTCTCACTAGTTGAGCAGAGTCAGTATGCGAGCAGGTCAGCGGGCCAGCAGCGCACAGGAGCTGTTGGAGGGAACCGTGGCTGGCTGTCCTCCAAGCTCCTCCTGTTTGGCAGGAGTGTTTCACAGAAGTGACTTTTAGCAATTTTAATTTCAGATGATTAGAAGTTTTTTTTAGAAAGGTTTATCACCTAAACATAAACAGGACAGGGCTGAAAGAAACCACAAACAAAAAACTCCTTTCAATATCCAGCAATATTCCCAAGGAAATAGGTCAGTAGGAGGCACCTGTGACCTTGAGATGAGTCTAAAGGCTAAGATCACCCCCCTCCTGTCATTTCCAGAAGCATAATGGAAAAGCTTCAGCTGTCACTTCAAAGCACTTGTGCATTCTGCAGGTGTCACTTAACATAGAGAGCTGGGCGTGGAACAAGGCCATAGGCTCTTAGGGAACACTCTGTTTTTATACTCAAGGAACAGTAAAGATATCTCATATATATTTAATTTTTATAGTGGGGGTTTATTGTAGAACCAAAAAATTTCAAGGCAGGTCATTATCCAGGAAGTTTGTCCTATGTTCTCTTCTAGGAATTTGATATTTTACTTCTTACATTCAGGTCTTATATCATTTTTGTATTGACCTTTGTGGATGATGTATGGCAAGGGTCCAATTTCTTTTTTTCCATGTGGAAATCCAGTTTTCTCAGGACCATTTACTTAAGAGACCATGCAGTCCCCTTTGTGTCCTCTTGGTGCCTGTGTCAAGAGGTTTCATCAGAAAAAGCAGCATCATGACAACATTTCAAATATTCTTCCATTGTTTCTATTTTTGTCACAACTGACATTGTACACTTTATCCATACATAGAAGATATTTCACAAAAATAGAACATTAGCTGACCACTCATGTTCATAAATGAAAATCGTATGGTTAAGATGTTATTACTACACAAAGCAATACATGGATATAGCACAATACCTACCAATGTTCCCAAGGAAAAGAAGAAAAAAAAACTTGGATTCATACAGGACAACAATACCCCCTCAAAAAACAGCCATATGAAGAAAGAAAAATAGCATTGGCGACATCACAATCCCTGACTTAAAAATTCTATTATAAAGTTATATTCATCACAATGGTACAGTACAGGCATAAAAACAGAAAACAGAGAAGTGGGAATTAAGACAGACCAAATACAATCATGTTAGAGAAAACCCAGAGCAGAGATGAGCCCAGAATTTGCTGTGTGAAATGGTAACATTTCCTAAAAGATTTACAGTGAAAATGTGCACAGAATTTACTTTTTTCTTTTCATTGTCCTCTGTAGTCAAATAGTGGGAGTCCTTGTTGGGAACAGCAAGAGGTCCCGAATCATGAAGCGACAGGGTTTTACTCTGACTGGCATGTTCTGTGCAGAATAAACAACTCTCTACTCTTTCCTATACCACCCCACTCTCTTTTCTCTGCAGTGTGGAGGGTTCATCTGAAGCCTGAGATGAACGCCAAGGACAGGGGCATTGGGAGAGCACTGACCACTGAGAAACACATGGTACAGCTCAAGGCGTTTCATGGCATATCCACCAACCATGCAGAGATCAGAGCTCAACTTTTGAGAAATCAGTACTACAGAAATTTCTAATGCACATCAGTGGAAATTCCTTTCAACAAAAGTAAAGATTATAAAGTTAAATTAACACTGGAAAACATGAGTAAAAATAATCCTGGAAATGAATGAGAACAATCATTTTCTTCATGTCACCAGTGGATTTTTTTTAGTCCTTTTTGTGTTTATAATCTGACATCTAAATCTGACTAGTAATTATATAAATATTTTAAGCAGAGCTGGACTAAGCAATACTGATAGTATACCTGTGAGAAAAGATATAAAATGTAATGTTTAGAGTTACACTTATAACACTGAAATTACTCATAATTTTAGTATTTCATGAAATGCTATATTACAAACAAAACTAAGAAAAACAATGACAGATTTTCTCAATTAGCAGACACGGATCTGCTGTCTTACTATAGATCACCTTTTTCCTTAACTATAGATCACTTTTTTCCTTATGAATACAGATGTAGATATTGTCAACAAAATAATAGCCAACCACATTTATCAGTATGAAAAATGCATTCTACAGTATCAACTGATAGGATTTATCCCAGCTATACCAGGTTGTTTTACTATCCCCAAAAGATTCCTCTTACACAAAATAGCAAAAAGAAGAACAACAGGTAAAAAAAAAAAAACTGCACATAATCATCTTCACACACAAAAGCAGTGGAAACCAACCCAAAGCACTTAAAGGGAGGAATTGAAGAGGTCATCCTCAGGCTGGTAAAGGATATCTTTATGGCAGATTTCATAGCTAGAATATTTCTTCATGAAGCCAAGTCAGGAATGTATCTCCTCTCATTGGGACTTAAACCCCCCTTTCTGAAATGTGGTTAATATTGTTTTCCTCAAATGAAAGAAAAGATAAAGCCTTCACCCCTGAGTCAAGGTGGACATGAGAAGCTGAGCCATTTCCCTCCAGGGACATTTCTTTAGTGAGGAGAAACTGAGCTGTCTGGGACATGGGAGGGATGTCAATAGTGTACACAAAGACCTGAACCACGCCATTCACAGAAGACTTGCTCAAACAGCCATGTGACATTGACACCTGAGGAAAAGAGCCACACAGTGCCCCCGGGAGACAACATAGTCTTTAGTTAATGCTTGGGACAGTTCCAGGAAACAGGAAACTTGCCCATGGACCCAGAAGCGAAGTGTGCTGACCTGATGGCAGAACAGATCTGCCCCTTCATAGCAACTTCCCACCTGTCCTTGGAGTGCTCTCCTTGCCAGGTCCTCCTTGGGATGGCATGTGCCTCTGGTGTTCCTCTGCCTCTGTCTGTTTCTTTATTTTGTCCAGTCTTGAAGACAGAGAAAGAACAAAATTGAATAAGAAATAAATTGGCAAGTCCTTTGCTGGACACTGCTGCTTCATGTTAAAAGCTCAGACACCCTTCAGAAGTCCCACACCATTCCACACCTGTGCTTGAGGCAGGTGGCCTCTGCAGTGCGGTCCCCTATCCCTCTCTGTAGGGCCTGGACCCTACCCTGTGGGACAGAATCACATGCTCAGTGTTGAGTGATGGCCTATTGCAACAAAAGGAAGCAGGAGAAACAGAATCTTACCTTTCTCTCATCTGTCTTCTTTTGGAAAAGCTGACATATCAAAACCCACAGGCTAAGCAACACTAGGGGCCATTACACCCTTCCGTGGGGGGTACTAAAGGACTCTACACCTTTCCAGCTCAACACAACTTACCTGGCTTCTGAAGGAGGATGCTTCTTCCTCCTGCCCTTTTGCCATCTCTTCCATCTTTTGCTGTGATTTAGAATAGGTTTCATCAGAAAAAGCAGGATCATGACAACATTTCAAATATTTTTCCATTGTTTCAATTTTTGTCACAACTGACATTGTACACTTTATCCATACATAGAAGATATTTCACAAAAATATAAGTTTGTTAACATCTAAGTTGTTGCCCTAGTATTTCCTTAGCTATTATTGAATGCCTGCAGTCATCTGAGGTGACATCATTTCCTCATTCATTCTCAATATGGCCCCACTTTACTGTGCATTGTATCTTTTACCATAAATCTCCATTCATCTTGCAATCTCCATTCATCACATACCATATATTCCCACCAAAAAGGGCACAAACCCTCTGTGTTTAATGCTCTAAGGTTACTCTTTCCAGGTTTGCATCCCCACAATTTTGGTGTGGATGGAGCGAGTGACTGTGATGTGCATAATGTGGCCACAGCGCAGTCAGACTGCTAAGGAGAGGTTTCCACAGGTCCTCATCTGCAGGGAGGACTCCATTACCATGGAAGACCCCTAAAATGCTGTTCCCTGAACCGAAATGTAACACAGCTCAGTGGCAAGGAAGAGATCACTGAGCATGTCCAGGGTTACACACATTCTCTGTAGAGGGATCAACAGTGCTCAGTATGAGTAGACAGAAGAGGATCCTCTTTAGGACCCCCATGTCCAGCTCCTCAGGAGGCCTGAGGGCCCCAGGAAGGAGATGGGGGTGGGGAAGGGGTGGGAAGGGTGGGGAAGGGAAAGAGGTGGGGCAGGGAATGGGGGCGGGTCTCAGTTGGGGTGATGATGGGAATGGGTGGGTTTGGCAAGGAGGAGGAGTTGGGCTCCTGAAGGGAGAGGAAGGGGCTCAGGGAAGTATCAGGTTAGACGAAGTCTAGCGGGGTGAGCAAAGTGTTCAGTACAGGGAGTACACGAGTAGGTCAGCAGACCAGCAGTCCACAGGAACTCTTGGAACCACAGCTCCGTGTCCTCCAAGCTCCCCGTGTTTGGTGGTTGCCTTATCAGTCAGAATGCTTTAAAGCCTCTCTGGCCAGTTTTACTTGGGGGGCTTCCCTCCCCCAAACACACACACACACACACACACACACACACACACACACAC
This sequence comes from Glis glis, assembly GCA_004027185.1. Lineage (NCBI taxonomy): Eukaryota > Metazoa > Chordata > Mammalia > Rodentia > Gliridae > Glis > Glis glis. The sequence goes on from PVJS01048165.1 coordinate 12,432, forward strand.
ACACACCTTTTCAGCCAAGGGACCTGTGGCAGGGAGAATGTGAGGGAAGAACAGGACTGAGGAACATCCCACCACAAACACATACAGCCACTGGTCCATGGAAACAGGGAGCCAGGCAGTTCCTATTCTCATACACATATATACCCTCTCAGTTGATAGAGATGGGAGAAGATAGGACCAGGCGATGACAGCTCAGCCCTAGATCTGAAGGGCAGGGGATCAGGGGATTGGCATCACCTCAAAGAGATCCCAGGGAGGCAACACAGTACTGGTATTTCACAAAGGGAAAACAGATACAAACAGACAAACAGAGTCAATCAGAAGGGCCCACAGACAGATGGGAATCTTCCAACAACAGAGGGACAAGAATTCATGTTTAGAGATGGGGACAAGTCCCCCAGAGGAGATTCTCTGGTTTCCATTTAATCATGATTCCAGCACTAAAGGCACCACAGAAGGATCACAGTCAGCCCCCATGGAGGGATGGGGGGTGATCAGGTGTGTGGAATCAAAGGCATAGAGTGCACTCCAAGGGGAACTTATCCAAATTATCAGGGTTGTCACGAATTACTGCATTCAATTTCTTTCCTCATAAATCAATTCAAATGGCAAAGGGAGATGTATCCACTAAGGAAGAGGAAAAACAAGAGTTTCCCAAGATTTAAAAACAAAGCAAAAAACCTTGGCAGCTTCTGGGAAATCTTTGAACTTCTTCCCCCTTGCAGAAGAGCACAGTGGTCAAAAGGGTATAGCAATGGGAGTGAAGGGTATACTCAAGACCCAACTGGGTCACCAAAAACTGTTACTGAAACCCAGTACCTGCCACAATTTGCTGAATCACATAATTGGGACAAGTTTGTGGGAGAATAAAAATTTATTAATTTGAGCCGGGCGTGGTGTCGCATGCTTGTAATCCCAGTATTTGGGAGGTGGAGACCAGAGGATCCGGGTTCGCGGCCAGCCTCAGCTCGCACACGCACACGCATGCGCTCTCTCTCTCTCGCTCTCTCTCTCTCTCTCCCTGTCTCTCTCTCTCTACTTAGTGAGGACCTCCGCAACTTCATGAGACCCAGTCTCAAAATAAAGTATAAAAAATAGGGCCGGGGGCGTAGCGCGGAGGTAGAACGCCCCTGCGTTCAATCCCCGGTACCGCAAAAAAAAAAAAAAAAAAATTATTAATTTGTTAGCAAATAGGAGAAAACAGTGAACGTAAGAGTTCAGGAACAAGCCCTGGATTCTCCCCAAACAAGTGAATCAAGTCTCTTTTAAGAATTTGCTGTTCAGGGTCAGGCTGGTGTCTTATCAGAAGAATTAATTTTTAAGGCTTCCTTGAGTCCGTTTTTATGTAGTTCCCCAGGCCAGGGCCATGCTGCTGTGATTATCTGAAGGGCACAAGTCATGTCGAAGTCTGGCTTCAGTCAGTTCTTATTCACATCCACAGGCACCAGATATTCTTCCTTCAGTAAATGGATAAGAACATGTTATTTGTTAACAGGGGCTGAAGGAAAGGGGGAGGAAACGTGTCAAGTTTGAAACAGGTCATCCCATTGAATGAGAGGAGTGCAGAGAGGGGCACACACTGCCCACCCAAGCGGAGATTTCTCCACACTGACATATCTCCAAGGACCAAATGAGACTGATAAGCAAAGACCCTGACAACTTCCTTGTTTGCCCTTTCATTCCCTGATGCATCTGTGACGACTTTGATGATTTTCCCTGACTCACCCCATGACTGCTTGGCTATCTCCTATGATTAATTATTCTTATAATGTTTTGGTTATAACTCTCAATAAAAGTGGGACACTGATGGAAGGAAGGCGAGAGAGATATCTCTCTCCTCCCTGGCCTTCTCAGATATTGCCGAGTGGAATCCGTTGTCATTCATGTGAGAGACTTCTAATGAATCAATCAACATCAACACCATCCACAACAGATGGTGCCAGTACATGGTACACTTGATATTGCAAAAGAAAGTTTGGTTATTTACAGGTAAGATTATCGTCTCCTACACATTTTGTATGATGCAATAATTCTGATGAATACTTTCATAAGAGTGCATATGAGTGTTTTAATTTCATGTCAAATGATTGCCTTCAGAACTCAGATATGGATGGATGTCTTAGTTAACCTGTACACACATCATCTCAATTGCCTTTTCTTTTGGTATCTGCCTGCCTCTGAATTTTAATAGTATAGAGGAGGACTTTACCTTCTCTTCTGAAACAGAGAATGTGGATATCTGGCCTTGAACTTTCTCAGCCTCAGATTCACTCAATGTGCTTCAAGGAACATCTTTTTACATCACTTTCCTTTAAAGGGTGTGAAGTGTGAATGGCCAACAGATGACGGCCATCTTTCAATATTCATTCTCATGAGCTTAGCCTCCTCTTCTTCACAATGTCCTCAGAAAAACCTATGATACCTGCCTGATCCATAACAGAGCTGAGGCCCTAAGGAGAACCCACAGAGACTTAGCATCAGGGCTGAGATGGCAGGACCTAGGAAAGGGTGAGAATACTGCCTCATGTAAAGCTGAGAGTCTGTGGTCAGTGGAGGATGCTGGGCTGTGTGAGAGGTGCCAAGTTGGGCAGCTCCTCGGCAACCTCATGTCTCCTGAAGTCCACCTTCCCTGAGGCCCAGGCAGCTGCCTGCTGAACTAGAGCCGTCTTCACTGTGAGTCTCCTTGTGGCATGTGATACTCAGACAGACATAGTCTCCTGACA
>PVJS01048166.1:0-15154 GCA_004027185.1 Glis glis
AAAAAAAAAAAAAAAAAGATATATTGACAGAGACAACTCAGATAGGTAGTTTTAATATGCTGAATTCTCATCTATGCATTCCCAGTGTGCACTATAAACCAGTGTATATTGTACTTTTTTCCCCAGAATATTTGTGACAGCTTCAGGAATCAAGGACTATGGGTGAGTGCTGATCCTGTAAAAACAAATAACTTTTTTTCCTCTCTCTTCTTTTCTTCTTCCTGTGTATGTGGTGTGTGTGTGTGTGTGTGTGTGTGTGTGTGTGTGTGTGTGTGTGAATGTGGTTTCTGGTTTAATGGCTCTAGGCTCTCCTAGATTAGAATTTTTCATACACCAGGACTCAAAGTATCTTTATGAGAAAATGATGATTTTATTGAATTTGAAAATGGCACTACCAGGTGGGGCTCCACATGTCACAGACTGAACATGATCAAAATACTGTGAAGATAATGTCCAGTGAAATTGTTTTCATCAGTCAATAATAGGACAAGGAGAAATATGATGAGAATCAAAAGTGCTCTGGGATGTCTCATTATAATGCCGTATCCAGATGTAGAGATTAATGTTAAAACACGGCAGCCTTCTGGTAGCAGAATAGCAGAACTAACAAGATTGCAGATTCCTCAGGAATAAAATCTGGGTAAAATATTTGATGAAGAAGCCTAATTAGCCAAGGTGCTGGCCAAAGGTAAAGAGAATTTTGAATTGGTAAGTAGAAATAGGGATGAACACCAGCCAAACCAACGTAATAAAAATTTATGTATAACACATGAACTGCTTCTTAATTTGTCACGTATGCATGCATGTATTTTAATGAATTTACTCAGTCCTTTTTATTTCTCTTTTTTAGAATATGTTGATTATTAAATTTCAAATTCAGTTCATCACTTGCACTATAAATATATGGAATTAAGACAGAGTAGAAATAAGGTTTATATAAAAATCCCAGCGTGTGACCTGATGCAGCAATTCATATTTTCTTTTGCCTTTCTTTGAGACTGAATATGAATTTCAGATCCATTACAGAGGATTATTGCATTATGCTATTTTGGAACTTATTGAGAACACAGCTGGAAACTTAGAACCCTTTTCAAAAAAGAATACACTGTCTGTCTGCTAGAAGTACAGTAAGATGAGACTCCAGATGTTAGGGTTGTCAGGACTTGTGTCAGTTTTCAAACAAGTGTTGAGAACCAAGCACAACTGTGCATGGCATTACAAGTTCACAAGTGCGATGTTTTCCACTAGCAGTGACAGCAACATCGAATCTGGCCTCTTCCAACTAAAACATGATTGTGGGGTTTATTTCATTCTTCCTTGATTGCTCTTCATTTTCCAGATTTCTGTTCTCATGATTCCATTCATCCCCGATATCCTTCCAACAAATCTTTCTTATGTATAGTAGCATGCAGGAAAGAGACCACACTGATACAAATTTGAATATTAAGCATATTATCATCAAATTTTCATAGCTGAGCATAAGTCAAAGCACACTATTCTTACTTTTTACAATAAAATTCATAGTGTTTAAATTTTAAAAATATTTAATTCTCAATTAGCATTATTTCAACAGTTACTTCAGCCATGTTATTTATCAATGGAATGGGGAAGTTTGTTAAAAACCTCAAAATTGAAGTTCTTAAATACCAAGGCTATCAACAGCTCCACACATTAGATTCCATAGTGCAATCTAAACTACCAAAGCATCATCACACACCTGTGGTATTAAAACAACTCAGGAATGACCAGAACCACTGTCCCTAACAAATCGTGTTCAAAGTCAGGACATAGAACAATTCAGAAAGATGCCACTTTTTAAAAGATGATAGGAGGGACTCCATGAAACCTGTGATAGGCAAGAGGTAGAGCAAGCATGGGCATCTAGAAAGTATGAGTTTTACAGCCAGGTGTGGTGGTGTATACCTGGTAACCCCAGTACTTGGAAGGCTGAGATAGGAAGATCTCAGGTTTGAGGACAGCCTCATCAATGAATAGAGACTCTCAGCTACCTAGCAAGAACCTGTTTCAAAAGCAAAAAATAAAAATGGCTAGGGGTATAGCTTGGAGGTAGAACACCCTTGGGTGTTCAATCCCATTACCACCAAAAAAAAAAAAAAGAAGAAGAAGAAGAAAGCATGAAATTTAGCCTCAAGAGTCTGAAAATTTACTATAGACTATGACCTGGGATATTTAATCCCAGGAAGGAAAGAATATATAATATGTAATCTATAATCAATATACTAAGTGTGGAAGTTCACTTTGTGTTTGGGAATTTAAAAGCTCCTATGAAGCCAGGCATGGTGGCGTACACTTGTAATCCCAGTACTTGGGAGGCTTAGACAGGAGGATCACAGGTTCGCAGCCAGCCTCAACTACTTAGTGAGGCCCTCTGCAACTTAGTGAATCCCTGTTTCAAAATAAAGAATAAAAAATAGGGCTGGGGGTATAGATCAGAGGTAGAAAGCCCTTGGGTTCAATCCCCTGGGGCCAAAAACAAATAAATAAATGAATAATAAATAAATAAATAGTAAAATAAAAACTCCTGTGCATAGCAATCTTTGCCAGTTGATATATTTTCTAAAAATCTTAGAAATGTGCAATATAATCTAAAATCTTACTGGTATATCCCCTTTATCCAGTCTGCCTATTTAGAACATCTAGGTTTCCAGAAATTGGAATCTTTTGTCTCAGACACTTCAATGCTAAATTGAGTGTGAATTCTGTCAGGTGACATTTTCTTTCCTCACTCCACCATGCAGAGTAAATTACATTTGAAGCAGCCAACTCTCCATTCACAGGGTGCTTTTATTACATATGCCAAATCCTGTATTTGCCTCTTTTTTGTCATTCCTCAGAGACCCAGTGCATTTTTAACTCTGTGCTACAGTATCTGCTACCTTGTATTTTTGAAGTGGATCTTCTCAGGTATATAATTTATTTATGATGGGGAATTTCTCCCTTGAGAATCTGCATTTGATGCAGCATAAGGCTTATTCTTAGTGCACTAAAAAAAAAATGCTGTGGATGCTGAGGCTACGCAAGCTGGGCTCCCATGCACCCAGTGGAAATCATTGCATCTGCTCTTCCCTGGTACTTTGCCTTCCATAAATTTGATTATTCTCAGTCCTTAGAAACATTGGTAATTCAGAGTGGAAAGGTTTATTTCTGCCACATATTTTTCTGTGGTTGGGAAATGCATTTCCTGTGATTCATTTTTGCCCATCAATCCCCTACTTTTTGTAATCAGGTATGACCAAGTTTTTAAAATAAGCACCTCTTCTTAAACTCATCATATTTTCATTCTGTTTTGTTTTATGGATTGAAGTGCAGTAATTTCATAATTCTTTTCTTCGCCTTATTTTCTATTTCAGAAATTGTTTCCTTTCCTTTCCTTCCCTTTCCTTTCTTTTACTTGCCTTTCCAACTTAGTAGTTTTATTTCTGTATCCCTCCAGGCTAGGTTTTAAACTATTTTTGCTCCCTGTTTAACAACTTGGTGTTTCTCATATTTTCTGTAACTTTGTAACATATTCTAGTTATGTTCTCTAGGGACAAAGTGAATAAGTATATTACCATCTAAGTCAAATGTCACATGTAACTGATATAATAATTCTGGAAATATTGTACCTACATTTTACTGGCATTGTTGTCTCCAGTCTTCCCCTTTTCTTCCTGTAACCATCTATTATTGCTGGTTTCAAACATTCTTATTATGGATTATTCTCATGGAATATCTATCAAAAGCTTTAAGAAGGTTTTGTCAATATTTTTCTGGAATCCAGGCTGTCTCTGAGAAAAACATCAATCAAATATTTTTTTCTTTGAATTATTGCCTGTTAAATGTGCTCAGGTATAGCCGGGCGTGGTGGCGCACACTTGTAATCCCAGTACTTTGGGAGGCGGAGACCGGAGGATCCTGGTTCGCGGCCAGCCTCAGCTCTCTCGCTCTCTCTCTCCCTGTCTCTCGCTGTCTCTCTCTCTCTCTCTCTCTCCTTAGTGAGGCCCTCCGCAACTTCTTGAGACCCGGTTTCAAAATAAGGTATAAAAAATAGGGCCGGGGGCGTAGCACGGAGGTAGAATGCCCCGGCGTTCAATCCCTGGTACCACAAAAAAAAAAAAAAATAAATAAATAAATAAAATAAATGTGCTCAGGTATAAGTCATTTGTGCGTAACCCCGTAAAAGAAAAACTCTCCCTTCTCTTTCAAGTGTAATTTCAAGTACATATAAAATAATATTATTGTTTTACACAAAAATGAATTTAATTGGATATATATATTAATTTAAGAGCAACCAACTTTTGTATCTAGCCTACTCATATCTTAACAGATCTAAAATTTTGTTATTTTCTGATAGTAATACTTTAAATATTTCAAGTATATTTAGTCAAAATCTCTTGCTTATTAATTCATTCATCAGACAGTATGATTTGCATTCTATGCTTCATATACTTTTTATTTTTATTGTGAAAAAATATGTCAGAAAAATATTTTAGGTTAAGGTTTAAAAAAGTTTCTTATGAGGGGTTTAGTGTTATTTCTGTTAGATACCTGAAAGCAACTGTGTCCCTGGACCCAGTTAAACTAAATTATTTTTCTATGTCTCTGTAGATTAAGAATTATGAAGAATTCTGAGCTGGGCATGGTGGTGCCCGCTTATAATCCCAGTACTTGGGAGACTGAGACCAGAGGATACGGGTTCACAGCCAGCCTCGGCTACTTAGTGAGGCCCTCTACAACGTTGTGAGACCCTGTTTCAAAATAAAGAATAAAAAAATAGGGCTGGGGGGTGTAGCTCAGAGGTAATAATGCCCCTGGGTTCAATCCCCAGGACTGCAAAAAAAAAAAAAAGAATTATGAAGAATTCTGGATTTAAATTTACAGAAAGAGTCAGTTTGTGCTAGAAGTTTCTCAGGGCATGAGAAGAAAACTTTTATTCCTGATTTTCCACCGCAATCCAAGGTTGACATTAACAGTTCTTTAGCTGCTTAGTTCACTCAGGCTGCTTAAGAATAATGCAATAAACTGGATGACATAGAGACATAGAATTTTTTTATGGGGGCTAAGAAATAGAAGATCAAAGGACCATAGATTCAGTGTCTGGTGAGGGCCTGACCTCTGTTTCATAGATGTTGCCTTATACCTATGTCCTTACGTGTTGGAAGGGGCAAGACTAATGTGGGGTCTCTTTTACAAAGGCATATTCCATCCATGAGGGCTTAGCCCCATGACCACATCACCTCCCAAAGGCCCAGCCTCCTAATACTATCACATTGCGATTAGGTTTAAACATTTGACTATTGGGAGCCACAAACCTTCAGCTCACAGCTCCTCCTCCTCCTCCTCCTCCTCCTCCTCCTCCTCCTCCTTGTCCTCCTTCTCCTCCTCCTCCTCCTCCTCCTCCTCCTCCTTCTCCTTCACTACCAGTACCTTACAAGAAGAAAGTCTCATTTTTGTGACCTTGAATATTCAAACAGAATCTCAACGGATTGTCCATTGCTGTGACCACAATGACCTTTTATCCTTTCCTGCTGTCCTTATTTGATTCTCATAACACTTTTGTCACAAGGTCCATTTTATCTGATATTAATATAGTCAATGAGTCTCCATTTTGGTCACACTTTGTGAAGAATATCTTTTTCCTTTCTGTATTTTTGTTTTTTGAATCTACAGTAAGTCTTTTGTCAGCATGTAATTAGTCCTTTGGGAATAATATGAGTGGTTGAGGAGAGATGCTGACTTGTATCTACAAATGTATTGTTTTATACGCTTTATTTATATAATCCTGCTCTGCTGATTTTACTGCATTGCAAACATTCACATACGACACAAATGTCTTCAGCTTCCCACCTGTTCTTTGACCAAACTTGCAAAGCCAAACTAACCACCAGGTGAAATTTGTATATATCATTTATATTTTATGAGAAAGTGCTGCTTTGCATATCCAATTTATGTGGGTAAGAAAATACCATGTTTGTGATGGTTGGTTCAAATGACATGGTAACTTGGTGACCCAGAGTTAAACAATTCAGTATCTACTAAGTGCCACTAGCAACCCAAAAGCTATCTCTCAAAAGGGCTTTGCTTGACTATCCTAAGTGTTTGCATTATGATTAACCTATTGGGATCTGCCGAAGGCTCAAACATCATGCATATTTGCCAGCGATACTTCAAGCCCCACTAGGTATACTGGATCATATGGACCAGTTTGACATAGCAGATTTTGCATGACAGCCTGGTACTGTTGCTGAATCTTCTATTGTTCTGGGCTTCATTCAAAACTAGCCACTTTTCAGATAACCCAGTAAAAAGACTAGAGAAGCACACCCAAAGGAGAAATACATTATCTCCCCAAATCTAAAGGTGCTCATTAAGATTGTGTATTTTTGTTTTGTTAGGTTGGGTCTGGCTGTAGGAGGTTCTTATCACAATAATTTATTCTTCTTCTTAGAAGGTGTATCTCAACATGTCTCGTACATTACTTGGAACCCTAGAAACTTCACTGCAGTAGAAAGCCTCTGAATTTTGTTAGATTTATTTCCCATACTCTGATATGCAAATGTCTTTCCAATAAATTTAGAACAATTACCACTTCTTGATCACTAGGTCCAATCAGCAATGTCACTAATACACAAGGGTATTATGTGATGAAAGGGACTCCTTTGGACTAAATTATGACATGAGACTGGAGAGTCATTAAAACCCCGAAGTAAGAGAGTGAAGAGATATTGCTGGTCTTGTCAGCTGGAATCAAACTGTTTAAAGTGATCTTTCCTAAGAAATATTAAGGGAGAAAAACAGATTCTAGATCAATTGTTACAACAAGTACCAGGGGATGTGTTAATTTGCTAAAGCAATGAAATCATAACTGGTACAGCAGCAGCAATTAGTGTCATCACCTGGATAACTTTGTAATAATCCATGCTCATTTCCCAAGATCCATTTGTGTTATGCACAGGTCACATGGTTGTAGGAGGATCAAATGTTGAACAGGAATGTAGTATGAATCACCAAGTCCTCATCAATGATGTTATCTCTGCAATGCCTAAGAAATTTGGTATTGCTTTTAGTTGATTATTTTTTCTAGGTTGAGGCAGTTCTAGTGACCTTTCTCACAATAATAGCCCTCACTCAACAGGTTAGGAATATAATGTGGGGATTCTACAGTTGCTTATTCTATCTGTTCTAATGCATTTCAAAATTGGGGAAATAAGTACAGGATACATTTAATGACCCAATAGAACTACTATTATATGGATGTTAGCCCAAACTACATTGATTACCTCACCTCCATAATCCCCTGCTTTGACCACATTAATCTTTTGGATCTCTTGTTATCAAAGTCATTTCATAGCAAATGTCCAGTATTCCCCCAAAAGTTTATTTTAGATTAGTTTCTTTTCACGAATGCAGTCATCCTGTTAAAATGTCATAGATCCCCTGGGGAAAGGACTGAAGGAAAAATTAGCCATAGAAATTTGTGGAAGTTCACAGAGTTCTTCAAGAATACTTTGCCCTTCTTTCATCAAGTGGTTTTAGGTCTGTAAACTGACTCTCGTCTGGGAGCTGATTGAGTGGCCATGACTTCATGATCATACGATTCAAATTAGACTTTAGTTAACTTGACTTGGAAGGTTATATACATGTAGATATATGCAGTTCCATATATGGAACATGCATATTATGCATATAACTATATTCATATAATATATATGTATGTGTGTATATAAACTGACTAAATTGTTAATTTACCAATATTAGCAATTCAGCAATATTATTGTACAATATAGTTGGTTCCCACCTATTTCCCTTCTAGGAACCCAATGACCAATTAGCAATGCTGTACATCTCTGTAAACCATAATATTCTGATTACTGCTTCAATTCTGTTATTATTACTGTAAACAATTTTACCTTTTGTGATTACTCCGTCTACAAAGGAATCCAATTATTTCCATCACATGTATATTTCTCAATTCAGTGACAGTAGTATATACTATAATATATATCCTATAAGAAGAGGAATCACTGAGCCCTTCCAAGATACTTGCGCTATGCTCACAAATTTATTTTTATAGTCATGGTGAAAGATGTGTACTTTTTACCTTCCTATCAATTAGCAGGTCTTATATCATAATTCCTCTCTAATATTCTGTTCCCCTTAAGCATCTGGGTCACTTTCTCTATGATATATCAGAGCATTCTGTAATTTCAACTTCATTTAGTATTGACCACCTTTTGCTCCATGTGTCACCTAACCCATGAACCCAATCACTAGAACCTATTTTGACCCAATAACTTGTAACACTAAATTAAGTATCTCTGCCTGGTGGACACAATATCATCATGTTTGGCCTGATCCAACTCTATATTCTACTACAATTAGTCCCCATCCTCAATATCCATTCTCAAACATGTGGCCTAGATTTCTATCAGTATAAATTGAAAAAATCATATACTTCTTTTTAAAGTAGAGTGTATTCCCACATGGGTCATCAACCTTCAGGACTTTCTGGTATTTCTAGTTGTATGACAAGAAGCAAAAAGAGGGTGTGGGCATGGTTCCTGAAAAGGACCGGCATTGTCTTTCAAGGCGACTGTAACAGAAAAGGTCAATATAGATTCCTCAAAATGGGGTTAACCTCATCAGGCAGGGGTGGAATACCTGATTCTACTAACAAAGAAGACTCAGTCGTAGAATATAGGGGTTCAATATCCAGTCTCATCAATATCTTCATATGTGTCCTATTACCATTTTCAGGATTCCATCTCTTCCCATTTAAAGCCTAATTTTAACAATAGACACCCCTGTAATGTTGGGAATCAAATTTTTGTTGTCATTCCTTCACTCACAGAAAAAAACTCTGCATACATCCCTGAGTTCATCCTTTTCCTTTTGTCTCATGCAACTATGAAAAATAACTACCCAATCTTATGCTTGTTTGCTGGAAAAAAGTGTTCTAAATATCAAATATGGTCTGTCGGGCATGGTGGCGCACGCTTGTAATCCCAGTACTTTGGGAGGCGGAGACCGGAGGATCTGGGTTCGCAGCCAGCCTCAGTTCTCTCTCTGTCTCTCTCTCTTCCTCTCCCTCTCTCTCTCTCTCTCTCTCTCTCTCTCTCTCCTTAGTGAGGCTCTCCGCAACTTTGTGAGACCCGGTTTCAAAATAAAGCATAAAAAATAGGGCTGGGGGCGTAGCGCAGAGGTAGAACGCCTCTGCGTTCAATCCCCGGCACCACACACACACACACACACAAATATATATATATATATATATATATATATATATATATATATAAAATATGTAGTCACAGGAAACATGCATCTTATTAGTATTTGAGAGAAAAAGAGAGAGAGAGAGAGAGAGAGAATTTAAAGAAATTGACCTAAGTAGTTTTATAGACTAGAAAATCTGAAATCTACAGGGCAGGCCAGCAATATGGTAATTACTGCAAGAGGTGATGTTAGCATCTTGAGTCAAAGTGTTACAGAGGCAGAATTCCTTCTATGTCAGGTGCCCTCTATCTTTTCTCTGAGGCTTACAGATAATTGGATGAGGCCTACCATCATTATAGAAGGCAATATGTGTTGCTCAAAGTCTATGGATTTAAGTAATAATAATAATAATAATAATATATGAAAATATGTACAGAAACATCTATACTGATGTTAGACTAAACAACTGAGAACCATAGCATAGTCAAATTTATACAAAAAATAATCACCCCACCTGTCCACAAAATTTTGTACAGAGAATCTACTGGGAAAAGAACTCTGGAGGTAAACGTGTGTGGGAGTAAGGTAGGCAGGATTGTGCAGAAGAAGATTAATGGCAATGTGCTCATACCTTGAGTGACTCCCAGTCTTAGAGAGTTGTAGAGCTAGGACGCTCTATCAGAGATGTCTCAAATGGAACCAAAGGGATTGGATCTTTAAATTCTTCAATCCATCAATCATTTCCCAGAGGTTGCCTCCTAGGAATTTTGAGTGAGATAGCTTTTCTTTTGGTACTGGAGATTGAACCCAGGGACATTCTATCTCCAAATTATACCCTCAGCACTTTTTATTTATTTATTAATTTATTTTTGCTGAGGCTGTCCTTGAACCCGTGATCCTCCTATATCAGCCTCCCAAGTACTGAGATTACAGGCAAGTACCACCATGCCTGGCTGAGATAGCTTTTTGTATAGCCAATGGAAATTCTTAATAAGTGATGCAGGGACAAACATGAAAAAATATGTTTTTCATTATACGCATACGTGTTAGTAATTAATGGGGAAACAAGATATAAAATCATAGTAAATACTATAAATTATAAGGAAACATCTGATTAATAACCATAGGAATACATTAATTAGCATATATGAGGCTTGAAAAATCCTTTTCTAGGGAATAAACTTTTAGTCAAGAACAATAATAAAATTCATGTTCTAATTTGTTATGGTGTTCTTTATTTAACAGTTTATCTGAGAGTGGTCCACCATGAGTGAGATTTATTTTTAGATATTCATTTTATATATTTTTGTGTTTCTAATCTACTGCTTTATCACTTTCTATTTTTTGATGTTTTCTTTTTATATAATTCATTGGTGCATTCTAATTACACATCATAGTGAAGTTCAGAGTGATAGAAACATACATGCACCCAACACTTGGTGTGTTTCCTTCTGGAGACCACCCTGATCTCTCCCCCTCCCTGTACATGTTATTGAAATTGGTGCTGATAAAAAAGAATTCTACCACTTTCTATTTCAATATTGTTTTACCCAGTCCATCTCTGTCCATGCTAGCAATGAGGGAGCCATGTTAAGTGAGATGCACTACACTGGAAAATGTTTTGGAAATAACATTACAATTGATTACACTTACATTCCCTTAACATAATGTTTATGTGCAGCTGCTGGCCATAATAGCAAGTTGGACAGGTTCCTTGTCATCCTACACATTTTAGTCCTTTAGAAAATAAATACCAGTGATATTTTCTGTTCCTTAGAAACAGAAAATAGCAGTGCCTCATCACAATTCTCTTTAATCAACACTGAAATGTGGTGGGGGAGGGAAGCTGGTAAAAAGATCAATGAATGGCATCCAGTTAGAGAAAATTGAAATCCACAAATATTCTGCTCAATGAATACCCTTGGGTCAATTTACTTTAGAGGTATTTGCAGGATAGAAATAGAATCAATATTCTAGAATTATCATATAACTCTGGCATTTAAAATATAACCTACATTGGTTTTGGCTTGCAGTGAAGAGTTGCAATGTGGAGCATTAGAAGAATATTTCCAAGAAATCTAAGTTTTTTATGCAGCCAAGTCCCTTACCTGAAGTCTCAGAAAAAAAATGAGATTCTCCCTATAAAGGCACATTGGTTGTAGCTTTTAGTATACTGATTTTCTTGCATATGGGTGTACTTTCTAAAGAGTCACTGTGAGTAAAGCATGCTGTAAAAAATACAAAATATTTACAGTTTATTTTAGTTCCTTTTTTTTTGTCCATTACTTTCCACTATACCTCCTTCTTATAAACTAAACCCCACTTTGAAGACATTATATGAATGAATGAAAGGTATGAATAATACATTTAAGAACATGAGTATTATTCTGGGTATATTTAAACTTCAATAGGCCACAATATATTAAGCTTAAGGAATAAATAATTATATATACTATTCACCAGATACAGTGAGAAATTATATAAGAAACAAGAATTCCCTGCCTTTCCCATATTAATTAAACCAAATGCACAAAAACTACTCTATTAAGAGGAGAGGTCTGCACATATGTATCAGTCATTTATCTTTTCCAAAAGTTTTATGATTTTTAACTCATAGTTTAAGCATAAACCAGAGTATCTAGAATTTTCTATTTTGATATCTATTCTTTTTATCTTCAAAATAAGAGACAACTCAACAGCACACATACTGACTAGGAAATCAACTATACATGTCATTTGCTGAAGAGAGGAAAAAAATCTTCTAAGAACATTAAGAACACTGACCATATAAGAAATCTTATGATGGCATAGAAATATCATTATCAGCCGGGCGTGGTGGCGCACGCTTGTAATCCCAGTACTTTGGGAGGCGGAGACTGGAGGATCCGGGTTCGCGGCCAGCCTCAGCTTTCTCTCTCTCTCTCTCTCTCTCTCTCTCTCTCTCTCTCTCTCTCCTTAGTGAGGCCCTCCGCAACTTCATGAGACCCGGTTCCAACATAAAGTATAAAAAATAGGGCAGGGGGTGTAGCGTGGAGGTAGAACGCCCCTGAGTTCAATCCCTGGTACCGAAAAAAAAAAAAAAAGAAATATCATTATCATTACCAGGGATTGGCTATATTTTATCCTTTCTTGAAAGCTGATGATATCACCTTTAAATTTATTTATTTCAAAGTGTGTAAAAACATATAAACAGGATCTTAGAACTATATGTCACTCTATCCTGAATCTTTTGTGATCAGTAAAGGCATTCAAGTAAATATAGAATATCTATATATTATATGAGATAACGTCACAGTTGATATCATGTTATAAAATTTCTATTTTTGATACAGATGAATCCCCTAAATTGGCATGAAACTTGCATTCGTGTATTTTTTGAGTAATTGCACACACACACACACACACACACACACATATACACCCAACTAAAAATTATATTTAAAATTCTATTGCTCTTTCAAACAATCTGCAATGATTTAAGAATGTGTCAATTTAACTGCATTTGAACTGTGTTTCCCAGACTTCTTGTTATGTCTGATTCCAGGCTAGGTTTAATCCTGAGAGGAGTCCACATGATGAATAAGCATCCTTAAAGCTCTTCTGACCATCCTTAGACTCCTTTAGGCACAGGGCAGAGTGGCTTGCAAACTCCAGTTTAGCCTGTTTTTTTTTCCCCCTTCTTCACATTATGCTTTAATTTCAATGGCCGTCTTGCTTCTTGGTAATGAGACAAGCCCACCAACAAATATTTTAGCTGCAAATTCACAGAGAAGGTAGCCACAGACAGACATCCAACAAACTTGAAAGATTTCTACAACAGCCTTCTTTGCATCTTCATTCCGGCAGCTACATGCTTCTCCTGAGTTCCCTGAGAATAAAAGTTTTCTCTGATTCTTTACAGAATTTTACTTCCCCAGCATTTTCCTCAGTCGCATAAGATCCAATTTTAATTTAAAAAATACTGATTTTATTTAATATTCCATAAAACTCATCATTGTGTTCTAGCTTCTTGATTGAACTTTAACAGATAAAACCATGAAACAAAACGTGGGTTTGCTAGATTTTGGTAAATATCTGTTTGACTTCACTCACTGAGTGGGTCTGTTGAGCAGAAGAGGTAGAAAAGAAAGTTGCATATCCTAGAGCCAATTTTTTAAGATAGCGAATTTGAAGTTTTTATAACTCACTGCAATATTAGAAAATCCAATCTGAGGTTATTTGGAGTTTTTGTAAAACCTAATTTCTGGGATGTTGAAATATATGCTAAGGATCTCCAATATACATCTACAAACTAACTGGTCTATCTGAATATGATATACTTAATGCCAATAGTGGGGTTATTCTTGTCTGAGAGGAAGGGCTGCGAGGTCAATCCTCATCTATCCAGCTATTGAGGGAATAGCCCAGGCAGGCACCATTGCCTGGAAGGCTTTTCTAAGAGCTTTCCTGTAAATCAGAGTCAGCAAACTCTTCATAAAGGTTCAGCTTGTCGATCATACAGTTCCTTTTGCAAGTATTCAACTCTGCCAAAGTAGCATGGAATCAAGCCTTAGGTCATACCTAAATTCATGGTTTTGACCTGGTTTGTTCCATGAAGATTCCTGCTCTAAAGGACCATTGAAGAATGTCAAACATTTTAGTCTTGATATTAACATTTTAAATTTTTAAAAATGAGCACATCTGTAGAAAATGAAAAATAAATCAGGCTTTATTCTATGATTTTTTCTTGCCATGTTATGTAATGGCCAGTGCCTAAATGAGCCCTCTATTTAGGAGGAATATTTTAGGGATGAAGAAAAAGAAAATTCTTGAGCAAAATCTATTATTTTATTTTATGTTAATCTACCAGAGACTAAAAAGTGTTAAATATATCTGAAGTTTTTGCACAAAATATTTTAAGTTAAAAATATATTTAAAAGTTGGCCAAATTAAGTACATTAGATATGTACTAACACTAAGGAGGGCTAATTACTAAGGTCTTATGATTTAGTTCATCTGTTATCTGAAGAAAAAATTTCTGACTTTCTTAACTACTCCAAGATAATCTGATTTTACTTAATTTATACAAATGCAGTGCAAACTACTACATAAATAAAAAATCTCTTGTATATAATATCAGTTTAAGAGATAGCTATCTAGCTTTAATTTTTAATGGTTTAAATACAGAATTTTTTTTCTTTATGGGTGATAGATAGTAGGAGAGACAGTTTCTAAGCAAAAAAGCTTCTCTTACTACATATACCTGAGCTTCCTATTGTTTGATATTATTTCTTCTTTTTTCTTTTTGGAATAAAATATTAATGACATACTATCTATTGTCCATCCATTTTTCTATCTTATCTATTATCTACCTAGTCTATCATCTTTCAAATTACATATTTATTTATACACTACAAATCCCATGGAGGAAAAGTTTGCATGATGATTTTTATAATCTCATCTCTTGAGGTTTTATATTTTTCAAAATAAATACTTGTTATATCTGACCTATATGAGTATAACTCTTCCTGAATGCCTTGAATGAACATTCTTTAGATATATATACCTACAATGCAAACAAAATAAGATATAAAGATAATTATACTTTATATTTCTTCTCTTAATTCTGTGTGTCACCTATGTCTTGAATAAGAGCATGTTTTGATTCTGATATTATCCTTTTCCTAATCTCTTCTTATTTATAGCTGGTGACCATGAAAGATTCTTAATCCTGATAAAAAATATCTATGAAACAACTTAAGCAGCTAAAAAAGTTATTTCACACTTTTGATCAGGGATCACAAACTGGGAATTGCAGAAAAAAGTATTATTTCAGATTATTTAAACCAAAAGAAACCAAAAAAAAAAACAGAAGAAGGGGGAGGAAGAGGAGAAGAAGAAGGAGAAGAAGAAGAAGAAGGAGAAGAAGAAGAAGAAGAAGAAGAAGAAGAAGAAGAAGAAG
>PVJS01048167.1:0-15154 GCA_004027185.1 Glis glis
GCACACTTGTAATCCCAGTACTTTGGGAGGCGGAGACCGGAGGATCCAGGTTCCCGCCAGCCTCAGCTCGCTCTCTGTCTCTCTCTCTCTCTCTCCCTGTCTCTCTCTCTACTTAGTGAGGCCCTCCGCAACTTCGTGAGACCCGGTTTCAAAATAAAGTATAAAAAATAGGGCCGGGGGTGTAGCACGGAGGTAGAACGCCCCTGGGTTCAATCCCCAGTACCGCAAAAAAAAAAAAAAATTAAGAAATTTTTTTAACCAGATATGGTGGCATGCGCTTGTAATCCCAGTATTTGGGAGGCTCATGGCCAGCCTCAGCTACTTAGTGAGGCCCTCTGCAACTTAGTGAGACCCTGTTTCAAAATAAAGAATAAGAAATGGGGCTGGGGGTGTAGCTCAGAGGTACAATGCCCCTGGGTTCAATCCCCAATACCGCAAAAAGAAAATAATTTTTTTTAAAAAAGGGCTGGGGGTATAGCTCAGAGGTAGAATGCCCCTGTGTTCAATCCCTACAAAAAAAACCCTTCATTTTAAATAGTTTTTTTCTAATTAACTACATTTTATTCAAGCCTCAAATATATAGTGCTGATGGTATAAAAACTGGGAATAAATGGACAACATTTAAATGTTTTTTTTTTATTTTGGGGAAAATTTTTAAATTATTTCAGGCTCCCAATATTGCATCCTTATATCCTCCCTGGAAAATGATATGACATCTCTCAAAGCTTTAACTTCACCAAGAGGCCTTAGTCACCTCCCTCATACAAAATGCATCGTGTTCTTTATTTCTAAGAACCTGCTCTCTGTCTGCCCACACATAAGAAGGTCCTCCATCCAGGAAACAGTAAATGCAAGAAGGGGGTCAATTAAATTAAAATCTCAGTATCCTTACAGTTATTTTAAACACCTACATACATACAAATGCATCTATTTAGTATTTGTGTGTATATATATATATATATATATATATATTGTTTTGTTTTGTTTTGTTTTGTTTTGTTTGAGAATCATATACATGTTATAACTTGCTTTTTCATTTAATGACGTCTATGAGAACTTTTTTTCATGTATAGTTATTTGGCTATAGATAGAAAATAGATTTACTAACAATGTATTATTTCACAAACAAAATCAATACACTATTTTAGTCATAAATACATGAAAAATCTAACACTGGATTATTCCATTAAGTTTTAATTTGCTTCTTTCTCTTTAGTAAATGATTAGATAATCAAATAATAATTTGATTATTATTTGATAATATTATTTGATAATATCAATTATTATTTGATAATCTTTTCTGTTAAAAAGAAATAGCACTCACAACAAAGTATTTCTCTCAAGGAGATCCAGTTATTTTATTCCTGAAGTTAAGGGGAAAAGACCAAGAATTTATATTAAACTATTTAACATATTTATGTCAAAAAATAATATATGATTAAATGTCTAGTCATTTATGCATTGTATGTTATTTCATGCTGACATAAAATTTTATGCCAATATAAATGAAACTTGTGAAAACATTAAATTCTTCTAAAGTCATCTCCTGCCTATATACAACAGGATATTCTAACATAAAATAAATTCAGAAATGGTTACATACAGCAAGTCCAAAGTGAAACACTTTTATCCTGTAGATTTGGAGTCAGAAACTACAGAGAGATCAAGAATGATATGTCCCTGTTCCCTTTTGTCTTAACTGGACAAACAATTTAGCACTAGAAGAGAGATCCCAAATCTATTCAAACATGGATGAAAAAAACAATTGTCTCTATAAAATAAATCCTTTCCTTAAAACAGCTGCCAAAGAGAAGCCACCAGCTGCCTTAGGGTTTGGCCAGCAAAGCCGGCTAACATGGAGATGATTATGAATGGCAGCGGCCCAGGGACCCGAGCATCCCCTCCCAGAGTCTGCTGAGTAGTTGGCAAGTAGCTTGAGCCCCCCAGGGCAAGGCCCCATCTTTCCAGGCTGTCTGGCACACAACCCCCAGAATTGCTGGCAGTCAACTCTGCTCACAGCACCTTCCAAACTGAGTTCCCACATGTGAATTCTGAGCAGGGTTTGGATGAGGGAGGCTGGAAGCAGGCTGCTCCATTGTACCCTGGTCTTATTCTCCCGAAGCCTCCAGGTGAATCGCTGGGCTCAAGCCCTGGGTGCATGGTGCAACCTCTGCCAAAGACAGAGAAATGAGAACGCTATTTCACTGCCTCATATGGTATGTGGTAGTTCAAGCTAGGTTGCCATTGCCAGATTTTACTTCAAGGAAATTCCTTACCAAGCTGTAATATAGGAGATTCCTCATCAGAAACCATGACTTCCTGCCAGACGAGAATGGGCCTTCAGTCTGACCACCTTGTGCCCAGGCACAAAGCAGACAGACTGAAAGCAGTAGAGATTTTCAAATTATAGCCCTCCTCCTGAGGTATTTATCTTCTCCCCACCCCTCAAGTGACAGCAGGAAATGGCCCTTTCTCCCTCAGAACAACACCTGGCCTCCTACTGCACAGAGAAGATAGGAGCTCCCTCAAGCCTAGCTCATTCTCTCTCTCTCTCTCTCTCTCTCTCTCTCTCTCTCTCACACACACACACACACACACACACACACACACACACACACACCCCACAGGCTGATCACATCTTTGCCTCCTTCCTTTCTTCCTTTGGCAGAGAAGTAACTCTCTTTCCCCAAGCCATTATGTCCTGTAACTTCAGTCTTGCCCAATTTACAGCACCTTGCCCCCAGCCCACCAATATATCAGGTTCTCAACCCCAGACTACTTTCAGCTACCAGTTTGTTTCCTTCCCTTTACTGCCAGACTTCTTGGAAAAGGATCCTATGCTAGCTTTCTATCCTTAACCCTGCCCACATCTCCCTTTATTAAAATCTCTTGCAGGGTGTAGTGGTGCACGCCTGCAATCCCAGTACTTGAGAGGCTGAGATGGGAGGATCGCAGGTTCGAGGTCAGCCTCAGCAACTTAGCAAGACTCAGAAATTTAGGGAGACCCTGTTCCAAAATAAAAAGAACTAGAGGTATAGCTCAGAGATAGAACACCCCTGGGTTCGATCCCCAATACCAAATAAATAAATAAAAATCTCTTTATTCACCATCCAAATTGAATCCTATGTTCTGTCAGAGCCCTAATGGTACATGTTCTAAATCTGTCTTCTCATCTTTAAAATCAGGATAATAATACTGCATTACATAGGGTGATGGCAACAGAGACCTCAAATTATGGTGGCTTACCAGATGCTTATTCTTTTCTTGCCACTTACTCTATTCTGCTCCAGGTGGCTGCCCTGAGATCAGAGGATCAGTTATCAGGGAAGCCATGTTCCATGGGATCACTGGAGATACAGGATTTTTCTCTATTGTTGGTTCATCAGATTTTGGGGCAGGGGGTGCTGGAGATTAAACCCAGAAGCATTCTGCCTCTGAGCTATACCCCAAGCCCTATTTCATTTTTTGTTTTTAAATAGTGCCTCGCTAGGTTACTGAGAGTCTTGCTACATTACTGAGGCTGTCCTCAAACCTGCAGTCCTCCTGTCTCAGCCTCCCAAAGTACTGGGGTTACAGGCGTTCACCACCACGCCTGGATGTTCATCAGATTTTAGTGTACCTGTGAATCACCTGGGACTCTTGTTTGAAATGCAGATTCTGGTTTAGAGATCTGGGATAGGGCCTGAGATTCTGCATTTCTAACAAGCTCTCAGGTAATACCGGGCTGCTTGATGGTGGATCATGCTGTGAATGGCAAGACTCTAGGGTGTCGTGCTTGCCTGCTTGGTCACAGCTGGGCCACAAGAACCTCTACCCTGCAGCTCCCAGGAGGGGAGAGGACACACGGGAGAGTGCATGTCTGGTGCCCTACGGCCATTTGCATTCCACTGACAAGCGTTAATCCTATGGCCTCACCTGGATGCAAACAAGAGTGGGGACCTAGACATTATTTTCATCAATTAGAGTATTTTCTGAGAGGGACTGAGAACAGAGATCAGATACATTTGAATATGGAGCATTCTCTCAAACCAAGAAAGCTATTGGAATATAGTTAGACATTTCAACTACATTGGAGTAAAGGTAGAGAATGGTGGTGGCTATAGCTGAAAGTGCTTGGTTGTAAGAGTAAGAGTCGGGAGGCTGGCTCAAATCACTCCACATGACCCTGGGAAGGCAAGTGCATCCCTAAGAAATAATAGTCAGGGACACTCGGGATTCAGAAGCAGATATAGGAGTCCCATGTCCTTGCTAGTCTATTTCTGGCCCTGGTGGAGGTCCATTTATTCCTGTAAAATTCAGAACATACTACAAGATGCAAGACCCTTTGAAGACTTAGTCCCATGCTGCCTGAGCTGGAGGCAACTAGGGTATCACTATTACATTTGTCTACGTTGTATCTGTGCTGAAGTGTTGGCCCTGGAGCAAGATTTTCTGAGATTAAATCCCAGTTCTGCTACTTTCTGTGTGACCTGAGGTAGATCACTTAATTTCTCTGCGCCTCCATTTCTTCATCTGTAAAATGAGGATAAATTTAGTACTTACTTTGTGGGGAAATTTGAAGATTAAGCAAGGTTATGCATTTATTTATTTATTTATTTATCTACTTATTTATTTGTTTGTGGTACTGGGGATGAAACCCAGGGGCCTTCTACCTCCGGGCTACACCCCCAGTCTTATTTTATTTTTAATTTGGAAACAGGGTCTCACTAAGTTGCTGAGAGCTTCACTAAATTGCTGAGGCTGACTACAAACCTGTGATCCTCCTGTCTCAGCCTCCCAAATACTGGGATTACAGGTGTGCACCACCATGACCGGCTGAGGCGAGCATTTAAAAGCTTATAAAAACCAGGCATGGTGGTACACGCCTGTAATCCCAGTACTTGGGAGGCTGAGACAGAGAAATAACAGGTTTGAGCCAGCCTCAATCACTTAACAAGACTCTCAGCAACTTAGCAAGACCCTATTTCAAAAGAAAAAAATAAAAAGGGTTGTGGGTGTAGCTCAGAGGTAGAATGCCCTGGGTTCAATACTCAGTACCGCAAAAAAGAAGGAAGGGGGGGAGCGAGGGAGGAAGAGAGAGAGAGAGAGAGAGAGAGAGAGAGAGAGAGAGCTTATACAATGTCTCATACTCAGTAAGTCTTGTAAGTCTTTAAATGTTATACTATGTTATATATATATATCCCCACAATTTTATTCCCTAAAATGCTAACCTCACTAACACAGACCAAAGTTCATTTCCCACCATTCTGGCCCGTTTCTTCCTCTCTCACCCCAGATTTGAAGACAAGCCAGCTGGGTTCTAGGGATGACCCCAACAACCCACAGACTCTAACATAATGGATGTGGAAGGAATACATCTCAAATTACACTTGCAAACAAGGGCCCCAAAGCACCTTCTCATGAATTGCTCTTGTGCTCAACTCTAGAAGAAGGAAAGCAATCCAATTATCCTGGAAATTCTTAGGGTTCAGTGGCATCCCTAAGAGTTCACAATGAGGTTAAATCATGTTATTGCTCACACACACACACACACACACACACACACACACACACACACACCTGCCCTGGTTCAAACTCTTTTGTGGAATCAGGCTAATATATCAAGGGCAATTTTGGAGAGGAAAATAGAAATAACCAAAAGAATCAAACAAGTATTAAAGGCAGAGTTTGATAGGACTTCATCCTAGCTGAAGAGAATATCAGAGAGTCAGGGCAGACCCATGCTTTGGGGACAATGGAGAGTACAGGACTGATAGGCTACCGAAGTGTCAGAGTTCTTTTATCAGCAACTTCTGACAAAACCATCTCCTTAGTCCCCCGAAGCTGCTGTCTTAAACCCCTGCCATTCCCATGAGCACACCACCCTCTAAAACTGGTGCCCACGTCTACCCAGTCAGCTGGGAGCTCCACATGACCGTGGCAGCAGAAGTCCTTTCATTGATGAGCTTCCTCCGTTAGGAATGGAAACCCCGAAAGAGGTCCAGATTGGATTGTTGCATCAACCACCTCATTTTACAGATTATTCCTTAGTCTAGGCAACAAATACTTACAAATTCCCACTACGTGCCTGGCACTGGAGAAATGAGGCATGAAATCCAGAGAATATAAAGTCACCTAGCGTTACTTTCAAAGCCCAGACCAGAGGCCATGTCTTCTCTCCTGGTCAAGGCACGCTCCATCATACTCTGTTTCTCCTAAAGGATCCGAAGCTTCTATTTTCAGACAGGCAAATTCCCAAATGAAAAGAACCCCACAAGGAAATTTACAAATTCGATTCTCTTTCCTCAGCACCCAGTTAGGCACATAAGGGTCTGACAGAGGCAAGACTGCCATCTTTATCGAGCACCCTGTGTGCTAAGACCTACTCCAAGTGCTTACTTTAGTGCTACACTGCCTACTTAATCCTCACAACCATGCTCAGATGGGAACTGTTGTTATCCCCATGCTAAGAGGAGGAAACAAAAGTTTAGAGAGATTGAACGAAAATCCTTCTCCAGGATCTCAGAGCTCACAAGTCCATGCCTTAAACTCAGTGTTTCCCGACAACAAAGCCAGGACCGTTTTCCCTGGCTCTCACTGCACAGTGACTTAATGAAATAAACTGATTGTGCTGCTGTTTCTGAGATCACAAGAGCTCTGGCATAGATGTGTCCTACAGGATTATTAAATACACTGTAATTATGATGCTGTCAGATGGGGGGTGATTTGTTCTTATGCTTTGTGGACCCCCTGGGCTCCGTTCACTAAATCGTTTGGGGGTTTTTTGCAAAATAGGAACAAAAGCGACAGTGTTTTAAATCAAACAATCTGTTAGTGACATGGTGCCTATATGGCTATGTAAATCTCAAGAGGTTTCCATTAATTTGGAGAGCCACCTTATACACTGGTTTCTCTCTAAAGTGGGGAAACCATGTTTGAAGCATGTCAGGCACGGCAGCATAATAGAGAACCCTACTGCAAGGGGATTTCCCGTGTATCTGTAATGTTCCACTAATTAAGTCTTAGAAGCATTTAAGACTATCTTCAATGTGTACACCTACAGGGCAACCATAAAGAAAAAGTCCATTTCCAGGAGTCATGCACCAACAATAGTGAGCAAATGGATTTGAATTGTTAGGGTCCATAATGATATGAAATATAGTTTCTGCTCCAAGAAAAAGATTACTTGTTCTGACATGCAGCTTGTAGAAGCCAACTTTAGTGAAATATATAATTTTTTTCCTTGCTGTGCATCAAATAACTTAACACACATACCATTTGGCTGACTATGACTTGTTTTTATCAGAAAACTTCAGAAGCAAAAGAGACAACTTCTTGGCAATGTGTTAGATTAAGAGAGGACAGAAGACTATTTTGCTTCCAGTGGTAAAAGAAGAAACATAATGAAAACATTAATGAAAAACACTACTGCTACAGTTCTTGCTTTCTTACACCTAGATTTACCTTCATACCAATCTCATTACCAAATAACCCCAACAAAATTAAAACAAGTCACCACTACTATGTTTCCCCACCTACAATTATTCTATTCCAATCAAAGATGCATAAAGTGCTTTTAAGACACAGGCCTATCCATGTCTTACTGTCGGACCAGCTTCTTACGCATCATATCCATTTGCTTAAATAGCCTATTCTGCAATCAAAATGATCTGGAGACTTAGCATGGGCAACTAAGACATGGTTTGAGGAAAATGTTAGAACCACAAAGCCTGTCATTTGGTTTAATCTCCATGGATCCCAGTTTGCTAATCAGTTGAACAAGGATACAGACTTCAACCTACACGTTTACAAAGCAAAAATAAGACCTATCGAAAAGCACTTTTAATTATAGGGGGAAAAACTGTTCTATTTAACATAGTCTGGAGCTTGACCACCACCAGGAATCACAGGGTGCCCGGGCTATGCCTCTCAGCCTCTCTAAAAACAGTCCACTACAAATCTACCTATCTAGCCCCTTCCGTGATGATCCTACAGTGTGTGTGTGTGTGTGTGTGTGTGTGTGTGTGTGTGTTACTGGGGATTGGACTCACGGACATTCTACCTCCAAGCTACACCCCCAGCCCTTTTTTATTTTTTGTTTTTTGACACAGGGTCTCACTAGGTTGCTGAAAGTCTAAGTTGCAGAGGCTCGTCTTGAACCGATGATCCTCCTATCTCAGCCTCCTAAGTACTGGGATTACAGGTATGCACCACCACATCGGTTCCAACTGACTTTTGAGCCAGACCTCTTACCACCCATTTATGAGGTTCTTCATCAAAACTCATAGCTTGCAGGAGCCAAAAAAAAAAAAAAAAAAAACAGAAATTGGGAATGGGATGTAGTTCAGAGGTAGAGAACCTGCTTAGCACCTGTGAGGCCCTAGGTTCAATCTCCAGCACCACAAAAACAAAAGGACCGAAATTGAGGAGAGAGTTCAGATCAAAAAAGGATCAGATTAGGGTTAGACGCTCACTGAACATAAATATAAATTGGAGAATTTCCAGGGATTCTATAAAGACTGGAAAGAGGTATCCAGATCACCCTCCTGTATTTTGCACTTGAGCACACTACTACCCCAGGCCTCAGGAAGCTTTACTCTATGAGAACATCTTACCATTCCTACATCTCACTTACTAGTTAGCCAATGACTCTTCCTCACAAACTAACCACATGCCTATGAAAGCAGAGATCCAATGGGCCTGGTTTGTTCAAACTTCTGGCAATGTATGTGACACATGGTTTGCACTTAGAAATGTTTGCTGAACCCATGAATTAACTACTTCATCCATTGGTTCATTCATATCTATATAGAAAACTTTGAAAATATAGAAAACTTCAAAATACATATACATCAAGGCCTAATGTCCATTTTCCAAACATGCTGAGGTTTCCTAAGTCAGGAAAATACAAACCCGACTCACATAATTAGTACATATTACAGGATTCTTCCCTCTTTTCTAATCCATTTTACTTGGCTTTCATGGAATCTGTGTTTATTAGGACACAGTGAATGTGTTTTGGTGCATCAAAACTTACTTTTTTAGTTTAGTAAAAGGAGAGTGCCTTCTGTCTCCCCATCCCCAAGGGAAGTAGCCTACCAATGTGAGGTTTTAAATACTAAATTACATAATCACACAGGAATATGAGTCTATTTCAAAGGCCATATTGCAAAGTAACACAATGAAAACTTCCTGAAATGCACACCGAAAAAGGGCTATATAAATCACAAAATGTTTGCTAACATTCACACATTTAACAAATTTTTATTATATTTTGTAGACACTCTGCTCTCAAATCTAATTATTTTTCTTCTCATTGAACATGAACCCTTTAGTCTTTTCTAAAGTGAAATTCTAAGCAAGCAAGTCCTCTGCATCGACCTTGTCTGCCAGGCCCTCGGTGGCCCTGCCTGCTCCCTGGTGGCATGCTTCACCATTCCTCCATGCATTTTGTACCCAGCTAGACTGGACAACATTCTGCTCAATAAACGTGCCAGGTCACTCTCTACTCTGAGTTTTCATGTTTAGGGGCCTCTGCCCCCGACTCTCTATAGCCTACATATCTTTCAGGATCTCAGCTGAGCCATCACCTCCTCCAGAAACCTTTTCTGACCCATAGACTCCCTCCCAACATGAAGTTAGGAGCCACCCCTGGGCCTCATTTAATATCCAGATCATACCTCTGCACTGTCATATTCTTACAATAGTAATTGCTTATCACCTGTGTGTATTCCTAGATAGTAGCGGCTCCATAAGTAATATTGAATGAAGGCATGTATACGTACTAGAAGATGTGAGATAGATTGCAGAGTATCCTTCCCTCTAAGAGTTTATGTATTTTTGGGGGGGTGTTTTTTGTTTTTTGTTTTGTGGTACTGGGGATTGAACCCAGGGGGCTTTGTACCTCTGAGTTACACCCCCCCCACACTCTATTTTATAGTTTTGAAAGAGGGTCTCACTAAGTTACTGAGGGCCTCACTAAGTTACTGAGAGCCTCACTAAGTTACTGAGGGCCTCACTAAGTTACTGAGGGCCTCACTAAGTTGCTGAGGCAGGCCTCGAACTGTGATCCTCTTGTCTCAGCCTCCCAAGTACTGAGATTACAGGCATACACCACCATTCCCAGCAAGTTTATGTTTTTTACCTCAGTCATGTACATGAATAAGAAAACCACTTTCTTTGATGGTGTCTTCCCTGATAACAACCAGTTTCTATGAAACTAAAGCCCAAATTATGGTCTCCATGTGAAGTCTCTATAGTCCCTTGGTCTACTTTACAACAAAGGTGGGAAGATTCTAGAAGGATTTACTTTAAGCTCACACTAGTAGTTATCTTCCAATAACTGTGGTACTAACATTACTTTTAAAAGTTAATTTTTAGAGGCTGAGACAGGAGGATCACAGGTTTGAGGCCAACTTCAGCAATTTGGCAAGACCCTCATCAACCTAGTGAGACCCTGTTTCAAAATAAAAAATAAAAAGGACTGGGGGTGTAGCTCAGAGGTAGAATGCCCTTGTGTTCAATCCCCAGCACCAAAAAGAAAAGCTAAATTTTTAGAAAGTTTCTATCGCTTATGTGAAAATTACAGATATTTTATCACATTCAGACCTGTCACATGATTAATGAAACTATGTAAAGGGAGCCTTTAATTTTTACTTTGTGTTAAATGTATAGTTTCTATAGTTTTTTAAATCCCCACACATGACAATAAACAAACATCTAATGAAAATAGTGATGGTCCTGATAATAACAGTGATAGAAATAAATAAGATAAAAGGATGACGTATGATTAAGAGTTCCAAGTTGCCCTCTAAAGGCTTTAAATATGTTTCATGTGAGGCTCGTTTTCATAGCTGGACAGCATCATGAAAGAAATTCCCAGTTTTAAAAAGAAAACCAATTCTGAAAGATGTTGTTGACATTTGTGACCCCCTGGAAATTATTTCAATCCACGGACAATTTGTTTCCAGTCTTTGTGTACTGCACAGGAAATGCAGTCGGCACGCCATCACACAACACCCACCTCTGTAGCCCCCTCTTTTCTCAGCTCATCAAGATACAAGATAATCTAAACAAAATGACTACACTGACATTTTTCTTCAAATGCCATGATAATTGCTAAATGGGACTGACCAGAAACAAAGAGAAATTTTATTTTCTGTTGATCACATACGTCTTTTTATACAGGAACACCCACAACACTATCATTCGCCACCAGGCTGCCTCTGCCAACAACTGTAACTGATTGGGATTCACAGAAAGCCCTCCATCTTGTATGAACATGACAAGAGTCAAATTAGGTGGGCTGGGAGCAAAACAAAGAGCAGCAGAAAAGGAATGGTCTCAAACTCAGCATTTTGACAGCACCTCCCCCGTGCCAGCATACCCGCTGCCTCATTAAATGCTGTACAGAGGTCAGAGGTTAATCAACTTCAATTTGGCATGCAGATCAAGGAGTGTTTAGTGATCATTTTATATTTCCAAATGAGAAGGAACCAGAAATACTTCAAGTTAGTGGAGCATTTTCTAATAACAACTTTTAACTCTTGGGTGACACACTTTCTTATTTAACTTTGGCATTTTCTTTCTCCCTTAAAATCACTAGAAGACATTAAAGACATAAATATTTAAGTCATCCCTTTTTTTAAGTTTTATTGAGATATAGTAGACATTAAATGAACTGTACTAAGCCGGGTGTGGTGGCGCACACTTGTAATCCCAGTACTTGGGAGGCTGAGACAGGAGGATCGCAGGTTTGCAGCCTCAGCTACTTAGTGAGGCCCTCCACAACTTAGTGAGACCCTGTTTCAAAATAAAGGATAAAAAATAGGGCTGGGGGTGTAGCTCGGAGGTAGAATGTCCCTGGGTTCAATCCCCAGTACGGCAAAAAAAAAAAACCTGTCCTTATTTAAAATTGTACAATTTTGTACTTTTTTTCCCTCTGACCACATTGTCTTTATTTTTTAATGTACTTTTATTGGTGCGTTGTGATTATACATCATAGTGAGGTCCAGAGTGATACAGATATATACGCACACAGGACTTGGTGTGATTCCCTTTGGATCCCACCGGACTCTTCCCCTCCCCTCGTACATGTTAGTGAGATTGGTAGTGCTGCCTTCATGTATGAACATAGCACTATTTGAAATGTTTCATTCATCCAGTCTCCTTTCTCCCCCCTCCACCTCCCTCCCCCAGTCCTCTTCCACTATTCTACCGGTTTTTCTCCTCATTTATCTGAGGTCCCTTTTGTTTCCTAGCCTCCACATAAGAGAGGATTTGGTAAGTTTTAACACATGAATATATGGATGAAAAAATTGCCCATAATTGAGATAATGACACAACCATCACTCCCAAACACTTTCTCCTGCTCCATCGTCACCCCAGTTCTGTACTCCTGCCCCACCCCACACCCAGGCAACCACTCATCTGCTTTCTTTCACTATAGATTCGTTTGCATTTCCTAAAATTTTATATGAATAGAATCATACAGTATATACTCTTTTTAGTCTGACCCTATCCCTCTGCAAAATTATTTTCAAATTTATCCATGTTGCTCATGTATCAATAGGTAATTTCTGTTTGTTGCTAAGTACTCTTCCACTGTTTGGATATACAACAATTGGCTTATTCCTTTATCTGTTGGTGGACATTTGTATTGTTCACAAATGCTTTTTGTTACTATAGATAAAGATGCTATTAATATTTGTATGCAAGTCTTTGTGGGGTCACATGGTTTCATTTTTTTATTGAGTAAATGCCTAGGAGTAAAGTGAGTGTATCATGGAATAAGTGTATGTTTAACTGTTTTCCAAAGTGCTTGTGCCATTTTGCATTCCCATCGGCAATGTATGACATTTCCAGTTGCTCCACATCCTCATCAACACTTGATGTGGTCAATTGTTTTAATGTTAGGCATTCTAATAAGTATGTGATAGTATTCCATTGTGGCTGGTACTTGCATTTCCCTAACAGATAATGATGCTGAGCAGCTTTCACATACTTATTTGTCATCATACATATTTGATGACATGACATGTCTGTTCAAATATTTTTTAAGACTGAATTCTTAAAAAACTGAATTCTTGCTGGGCGTTGTGGTACACACTTGTAATCCCAGTACTTGGGAGGCTGAGACTGGAGGATCCGGGTTCGCGGCCAGCCTCAGCTACTTAGTGAGGCCTCTGCAACTTAGCGAGACCCTGTTTCAAAATAAAGAATAAAAAATAGGGCTGGGAGTGTAGCTTGGAGGTAGAATGCCCCTGGGTTAAACCCCCTGTACTCCCCCCAAAAAACTGAATTCTTTTGGTTTTTTATTGATGTGTTTTGAGAATTCTGAATACAAGTCCTTTATCAGATAGGTGGTTTGTAAATATTTTCTTTCAGTCTGTGGCTTGTCTTGTCATTATCTTCCCAGTACTTTTTTTTTTTTTTGCAGTAATAGGGGATTCAACCCAGGCTTATTCTACCTCTAAGCTACACCTCCATCCCTTTTTTATTTTTTATTCTAAAACAGGGTCTCAGCTGGGCATGGTGGCGCATGCCTGTAATCCCAGTACTTGGGAGGCTGAGACAGGAGGATCCAGGTTCAAGGACAGCCTCAGCAAGTAGTGAGACTCTCATCAACCTAGTAAGACCCTGTTTCCAAACAAAAAATAAAACAGGGCTGGGATGTAGCCCGGAGGTAGAATGCCTCTGGGTTCCATCCCCAGTACCACAAATAATAATCATTATTATTACTATTATTAATAATAGTAATAAATAAATAAAACAGGGTCTTGCTAAGTTGCTAAAAGCCTTGCTAAGTTGCTGAGGCTGGCTTCAAACTTGTGATCTTCCTGTCTCAACCTTCCAAGTATTAGAATTACAGGCATGTGCCACTACACCTGGTTCATAGTATCTTTTGAAGAGCAGAGTTCATTATTTGGATGAAGACCTATTTATCAATTTTTATTTTTCATTCTCTAAGAAATCTTTGCCCAACCCAAAGTCACATAGACTTTTGCCTATGTTTTTCTATACATCTTATAGGTTTAGGCTTTTATTTAGGTCTACATATGATCCATTTTCAGTTTATATTCATATATGGAGAGAGTACACAATAATTCTACTCTAATTTAAACCTAACAACAGGAATCACTTAGAGTTCTCCGACCATGCTAAATTCCAACAATGTTACTCACTTTGATATATTTTACTCTGTTAATGTTTATATTATTAGTAATTGATCAGTTAGAGGTTAGCCATTATAATGAATCAAAGTATCATCTTAAGACAACTAGAAATCAACTTCAAGAGAAGACAAGAATTTTAAACAGGATATTTGGAATTCTTGCTTCTACTTCATAAGACCAACCTTCCTGCCAAGAATAACTATAAAATTTCAATAAGCTACTTCCCCCAAAAAAAGTAGTTTTCCAAGACATTGGGGAGTGATCAAGGCTTCCAGAATTTGAGAGCTGATCTCTGAAAGAAGGGAAATTAATTGAGTTGATCATGACACCCCCAGCACCTTTTCTTTCGTGGCATTTATCAATTCTCAAAAGGCTCAGGGATAAAAGGCCAAGGAGAAAACAGTGGCTCAGTGATGTTATCAGTCCTATAGGGACAGAAAGATAAAAACTGGAATTTAGAATAGCCAGGAATTCATAGAGCCAGGATCCAGGATAAGAGGGAATCGCAGAAAAGTGAGCTGGACAGTCCTGGCCACATTTCCCCTTGAGAGATTTGCCAGTTCCTAAGCCACAAAAGGTGAGATGCCAAGAAGTAAAGCAGAAAGCGGCAACTCAGAGACCAACCTGCCCGCTGTCTTTCAGTGTCAGAAAGGTAAACCCTCCTTGGTGGGTAGAGCCAGCATAGAAGAGGAGATCTATCAGACAAACAACTGAGGCTTTCAGACCAGACCCTGCAAGGGCTAAGCTTTTGCAATAAAGCAGAACAGAAAGAATTTGACCCTCACAAAGACTTCAGTCTGGTCTTGAATTATCTTCATCCCTGATTGAATCAAGATGATTTTTTCTTATTCTATGTACTTTTTAGTAAGTAAATAAAAACTAAGCCGGGTGTGGTAGCGCACGCTTGTAATCCCAGTACTTTGGGAGGCAGAGACTGAAGGATCCGGGTTCGCGGCCAGCCTCAGCTCTCTCTCTCTCTCTCTCTCTCTCTCTCTCTCTCT
>PVJS01048168.1:0-15154 GCA_004027185.1 Glis glis
TTTTTTTTTGCGGTACTGAGGATTGAACCCAGGGGCATTCTACCTCCAAGCTACACCCCCCAGCCCTAATTTTTTTTTATTTTGAAACAGGGTCTCACTAAGTTGTGGAGGACCTCACTAAGTAGCTGAGGCTGGTCGTGAACCCGGATCCTCCTGTCTCAGCCTCCCAAGTACTGGGATTACAGGCGTGCGCCACCACGCCCGGCTCTACTCCTTTTTTTTTTTTAAATTTGCAAGTGTTTGCCATAGATTATTATCATGCTATTTCTCAAAAGAACTGGAGTACTAGTTTATGAAAATGTCAGCATAAAGACCAGAAGTCAAGCGAATTTGCTGCAATAAGGAAAGATTGTAAATTTGCTGTCAGTTAAGAAATCCTCTTGAATTCAAAGTGCAAGCCCAGCTGAAAGCATTTTTAATAATTGTTAATGAATGAGAGTGAGGTTAACCCAGTGTGTATGCACTTTAATCTTGTGCCTTGTTAAATTTCTCAGTTTTAATAATTGGGGCCAATTATTTATGCTATGATTCCAAGAGTGATCAGGGAATACTGAAAATATAAAATCAGGTTCATTTTGCTAATTTCATTTGTTGAAACTCACATCTATCCTCCTTTTATTCTTTTTGAATGTTAATGATGATGTACACTGGAATAACTTTCTTCTTCAAGTCTTAATTATAGTTTGGTTGAAAACTGATTTTAATATTGAAAATATTTAGCAAATAAGCCTATAAAAGAAATTTTATGAAAGTTTTCATTGTGGCCTGGCACAGTGGTGCATGCAATTCTAGCAACTGGAAATTCTAGGAAGCTGAGGCAGGAAGATCATAAATTTCAGACCGGCCTGGGCAATTTAGCAAGTCCCTGTCTCAAAATTGAAAATGAGCTGGGTGTGGTACCATATGCCTGTAATACCAGTACTTGGGAGGCTGAGACAGGAGGATCACAGGTTCAAGAGCAGCCTCAGCACCTAGTGAGACCCTGTTTCAAAACAAAAAATAAGGGATGGGGGTTTGGCTTGGAGGTAGAGTGCCCCTGGGTTCAATCTTCAGTACCACAAAAATAAATAAATAAATAAATAAATAATTTTTTTAAAAATGAAAAGGGCTGGGGTAGCTCAGTGGTAGAGCACCCCTCAGTTCAATCCCAAGCACCCCCCCCCACACACAAAAGTTCTCATTATAATATCTTGGATATAAGAACAAATAGATGAAGCATGTGGAGAAAGACCTTCATCTCCTTAGATTTTTAAATCTTTTTGCAATACACAAAACAATGGAGTCACAGAAGACAAAAAAAATTATTCGTCAAATAATTATCAAAAAGCAATTCATCTTGCTTGAGTATCTCAATCAACACATCCCTGAAGCCACTTTCTCAATTTACCCTCCTGTCTGATATACAGATTGTGTGTGTGTGTGTATGTGTGTGTGCATGTGTGTGTTGTCGTCATTTGGAGAAACCTCAGCATATGGTGGGGGAAAATGCACTTTTGCTAATTTTATGTCTTATTTTTCAATGACCTACTTTCTGCAGCAGCTTTAGTGGAATGGTGAAAGCTTGGTCTGATTTTTTGAGTCCTTCACTCTGTGGCAGTGACTCAGCTGGAATAGAGCTGAGATACTTACATGATGGGGAGGGGGTGCATTGACCTGAGTTTTTGCTGCTTTTGCAGAGGACTCACCAATTGTAGGTACTCAGAATAAGTGGCATCATTAGTGGATATAAAATATCCTAAGGGTGTGGGAGTGATTTAGAACTCTAGTATTCAGTGAAGGGAGAATAAGATAGGGGCTCAGGTGTCCAAGGGAGCTGGATCCAGTAGTAGCACTGAAATGTGACCTTGGGTAAATCACTTGACCTTAATTCTTCACCTTTAAAATCAAGTGAATATATGCATTTCACTTTTACTGAAATGCTGCACCTTATCAGGGCAGTGTTTGCCAAGCACATGGAAATCTTTTCACTTAAGTGAATTATTTTAGATAAGGTTTTGCAAAAAAATATATATTTAATATAGGCAGCTTCACATCTAAGATTCTGTATAAATTGCATGTGTCATAGAGGATATCAGCTCCTAACTGAAGGAATCACTGGCAGAATAATTATTTTGTTTCCCTAAAAATGGGAGGATGGGCTGGCTCTTTAGAAATTTGGTCTTTTGAAACTAAAGTTGCATGAATCATTTAATCAATCAGTATTTTGTAACCCCGGTCAAATGATCAGGTCCACTTTAGTATTCCCATCAAATGTGACTCTGCTTGGTGAATCAATAAAGCAAAACACAGCTGGGCGTGATGGTACATGTCTATAATCCCAGTACTTGGGGGACTGAGACAGGAGGATCACAGGTTTAAAGCTAGCCCCAGCAACTTAGTGAGACCTTGTTTTAAAATACAAAATAAAAAGGGCTGGGGGTATAGCTTAGAGGTAGAATGCCCCTGGGTTCAATCCCCAGTAACAACAAAAAACCCAACTACTCAACTGAGTTGCTCCTATGTAATCACTGTATTATGTACTTCTGGGTTTTCAGAACCTTATCTATAATCCTTGCCTTTCAAGAGTTTACATTTTTAGACTTGTACTCTTCAATAGAAATTTCTGTGGTAAAGAAATTCTCTATATTGATGTTGTTCATTACAATTGGCACCAGTCACTTAAGCATCTCAAATATGGCTAGTGTAACTGAGAAACTAAATTTTTATTTAATTTTAACCATTTTAAGTTTAAAATAACCACATGAGGCTAGTAACTACCTTATTGGATGGCCATTTTAATTGAAGATAAAATTATTAGTGACCATCCATGAGGAGGTATATAAAGCAATGTTGCTTTTGTATGCAGGGAAACTTGAGCTGAGCCTTGTTCACTAGGATAAGACAGAAGGTGGAAAAGAGAAGGGAGGATATTCTGGGCTGAGGGAATAATAAACCAATATCTAGAGGCAAGAAGAGTCTGGTGCTATCACTGAGCAGTCAGCTGATCACACTAATGGGAGCTGAGGGTTCCTGCTAGAGCCAAAGAAGAAAGAAGAATAAGCCGGGCATGGTGGCACACGCTTGTAATCCCAGTACTTGGGAGGCTGAGACAGGAGGATCGCAGGTTCGCGGCCATCCTCAGTTACTTAGTGAGGCCCTCCATAACTTAGTGAGACCCTGTTTCAAAATAAAGACTAAAAAATAGGGCTGGGGATGTAGCTCAGAGGTAGAATGCCCTTGGGTTCAATCCCCAGTACTGCAAAAAAAAAAGAAGAAGAAAGAAGACTAAGCCGGACACAGTGGTGCACTCCTGTAATACTGGTACTTAGGAGGCTGAGACAAGAGGATCACAGGTTTGAGGCTAGTGTATGGTAACTTAGGAAGACCCTGTCTCAAAATGAAATATAAAATAGTGGTAGAATCCCCCTGGGTTCAATTCCCAGTACCATGAAAAACTAAATAAATAAAAGAAGAAAGAAGATTGAACAAGGGAGGGCCGGGAGGGGCAACGTTATATAGTAGGCATTTCAATGTATGATATGATTTAATCCTCACAACCAACTGATGAAGTACCTACTACCATAATCCTTATTTTATTCTTAGGGAAACAGACACAGAGAAATTATGTAATTTCTCCAAGGTCACACAACTAGAGTAGTGAGCCAAACTTTAGTACCCAGGCAGCTTTCCTCCAGAAGCCCCATTCCCAGCCACCTCACTCTTCTGCAGTGGTTAAGAATTTGGACTCTGGAATTTTCCAACTTCTGTCTCTATTAGCTGGTGACCACAGGCTTCGGAAAATTGAGAAAAGGAAAAGTACATCATTTAAGGTTGCTGTGCTAGGATTACATAAGGTATTGCATGTAGAACACCTAGCAGTGTCTGGTGCATACGAAGGGCTCAATAAATCTTTGCCTAATTGTATTATGTCAGAATTAGACTAAAAAAGCAGCAAAGAAATTAGGGCCTGTGTGAATAGGCATTAATCAACCAATACAGCTTCTTGAACTGAGGATTGGCATGTTGAAACTCTTATACAGGATAGAGGATAGAAGGGAAGAAGGGGAGGGAGCTTCTAATCAAGAAGAACTCCCAGAGACAGTTGCAGTCTGAACTAGTCTGGAGGCTCACATTCAGAAGATGGAAGGAATATGACTTATTCCCCCCAAAGAAACAAAAAGTAATACTTATTGATTGGAGATCATTTTAAATTTTCAGAAAAGGACAAGGAAGAACACTTAAATTATCCGTAATACTACATCTAAGAGATAATCACCATTAGTATTTTGGTATATCTCCTTCCAAGTTTTTAATTTTGTGTCTGTATGCTAATTCATTTTTTAAATTTAATGTTTTTGCCTACGGCAAAAGCCATATTTTGGGTGTGCCGGTCTATGAGTTTTGACAAACATACACACATTGTCATGTAACCACCAGCACAATCAAGATACAGAGCAGTTCCCTCGCCCTCAAAAAATTTCTTTTGCTGCCTTGTTACCAACCCCTCCTGTTTTTTGTTTGTTTTTGTTTTCTGTGGTACTGGGATTGAACCCAGGGGGTTTCTACCTCTGAGCTGCACCCTAATCCCAAGTACTGGGATTACAGGCATTTACCACATACTCAACTCTAACCCTTTCTCTTATTCCTATCCCCCGCCCCTGGTGATCACTGATATGTTTTATACTCCTATGATTTTGTCTTTTTTGGGGATGTCATATAAGTAGACTCATATAGGATGTAGCCCTTTTTAATGTGTGTGTGGTGTTGGGATTGAACCAGGGGCATTCTATGTCTGAGCTACACGCGGCCCTATTTTTTTTTGGAAACAGGATCTCACTAAGTTGCTGAGGCTGATCATGAACCTACAATTCTCCTGTGTTAGTCTCCCAAGTACTGGGATTACAGGCATGAACCACCACACCCAGCTTGGATGTAGCCTCTTGAGTCTGGCTTCTTTCACTTAGCATAAGGCATTTGAAATTCATCCATGTTGGTGAATGTATGAGTAGCTCATTTCTTTTTTATTGTTTGGTGATATTTCATTGCATAGATGTATCACAGTTTGTTTCCATTAACCAGTTGAAGGACATTTGAGTTGTCTCTGGTTTTCAGCAATTATTAATAAAGCCCTGAAACAATCAAAGAAATGTCATATAGAAATAAGTTTTCATTTCTCTTAAATACCTAGGAATAGGATTACTGGATGATATGTTAAATACATGTTTAGCTTTATAAGGAAATATCCAACTGTTTTCCAGATTGGCTGTACCATTTTATATTCCCACCATCAATTATAGGTTTCTATTGTTCCACACCCCAACTATGGTGTATGATCTGGTTTTTTTTAAGCCACGCTAATAGGTATGTAGTTGTCTATCATGGTAGTTTAATTTGCATTTTCCTGATAACTAATTTTGTTGAGCATCTTTAGATGTGTTCTTTTACCTTCAAATAGAATTTTTTAAGCCACTACTAATAGGCATGTAGTTGTCTATCATGGTAGTTTTAATTTGCATTTTCCTGATAACTAATTTTGTTGAGCATCTTTAATGTGTTCTTTTACCTTCAAATAGAATTTTTAAAAATTCTTATTTCCAATCTGTATGCATTTACTTCTGTTTTCCATCTTTTATATTTGCTAGATCTTTTGATTAATGTTGAGTAAGAGTGATGAGAGCAGACATCCTACATATTCTTGTTCTTAGGGAGAAAGCATTCATTCTTTCACCATTTAATGTGATGCTAGCTCTGGGGGTTTTGTAGATGCTCTTTATTAGGCCAAACAATTTCCCTTCATCTAGTTTACTTAGAGTGTCATGAATGGATGTAGAATTTTTCAATTGCTTTTGTATGATACCAAGATGATCAGATGATTTTCCTTTTTTTTTTTTTTTGCGGTACCAGGGATTGAACGCAGGGGCGTTCTACCTCCGCGCTATGCCCCCGGCCCTATTTTTTATACTTTATTTTGAAACCGGGTCTCACGAAGTTGCGGAGGCCTCACTAAGGAGAGAGAGAGAGAGAGACAGAGAGACAGAGAGAGAGCTGAGGCTGGCCGCGAACCCGGATCCTCTGGTCTCCGCCTCCCAAAGTGCTGGGATTACAAGCGTGCACCACGCCCGGCCATGATTTTCCTTCTTTAGTCTGCTGATATGGTAAA
Source organism: Glis glis (assembly GCA_004027185.1). NCBI lineage: Eukaryota > Metazoa > Chordata > Mammalia > Rodentia > Gliridae > Glis > Glis glis. Next base: position 6,140 of record PVJS01048168.1, read on the forward strand.
TTACACTGATTGATTTTCCAGTGTTAAGCTAGCCTTGCATTCCTATGATAAATCCACTTAGCCATGAGATATACTTTCTATATGCTGCTATACTTGTTTTGTGTGTATGTGTATTATTTTTAAAAAGCAGGATGGAAGTGGAATGTGGTGGCACACGCTTATAATCCCAGTACTTGGGAGGCTGAGACCAGAGGATCCAGGTTTGCGGCCAGCCTCAGCCACTTAGTGAGGCCTCTGCAACTTAGTGAGACCCTGTTTCAAAATAAAGAATAAAAAATAGGACTGGGGGTGTAACTTGAAGGTAGAATGCCTCAGGGTTCAATCTCCGGTACTGCCAAAAAAAATAAAATAAAAAGCAGGATGGTACCATATATACTGATTTGTAATATTTTAATTCATATTTTATTTAATCTAGAAGAAATACATGTTTATAAGAAAAGTTCTTTCTGATAACTTCAATAGATTTATTTTTTCCAACATTTTCTTTTGGTAGAAGAGTAGATAGTTATGCATATTTTGTTTCAAGTTCATTAAATTAAAAAACTGGAATGAGAAATTTCCACCTCACACAAAACAACTCTTCTAATTATCTTATAAACTCTAAAAAGGATTGTATGCATCTTGGGCTAAATATAAAGAGAAAACTGCTTGAAGTTTTGAAGACCACTATAAATATTAAAAGCCCACCTGCCTGAGAATGCCATATGTGAAATATATTAATAAACTCTATTTTAAAATAAATGCTAAGAGCAAAGAGATGAAAATAGATCTCTGAAATCCAGACACTCACCTGGTGTCTGGTGAGTCCCAAATCTCTGCCTTATGATGATAACCTTAAATACACATCAAAGAGCTCTGATATTTGTAAAGAAAGTTCTTTCATGCATTAAAAAATACTTATGTAAGCCAGGCATGGTGGCACATGCCTATAATCCCAGTACGTCAGAGGCTGAGACAGGAGGATCGCAGATTCGAGGACTGTCTCAGCAAGTAGTGAGACTCTCACCAACCTAGTGAGGCCCTATTTCAAAACAAAAAATAAAAAATGGCTGGGATGTAGCTCAGAGGTAGAATGCCCCTGGGTTCAATCCCTAGTGTCAAAAAAATGAACAAACAAAAAACAAAAACAAAAACAAAAACATATGTATATAAAAATATACATATATATGTATGTATGTAAAGAAAGCAGCAACAATCTTTTGAGAAGTATTATTTGGAAACTTTTTTTATTCTGAGATGTTTCTTCCCTAGACAAGTAAGTATTTTTATTTTCTTAAAAATTAGAAATGTAAGTGTTCCCTATTCCAGAAACATGCATTTAAGATTGATACTCTCTAGGTGCCCACTTCAGTCTTATTTTTAGAACTCCCAGAATCTGATTTCCCCCCAGGTTTTATTTTAGAAAATGCAGTCTAGTTCCTCTTCACATCCTCATAAAGGAAAGTGCCATGGCTTTATTTTATATATGAGGCAGCTCTCAAAATAATGGCCAATTTTGCTAGAGGCCTCAAGGATACTCGGCATGCATTTTTGGAAGAGTCGTTTTGTTCGTTTTGTTTTTTAGGGGTGTCCCTCATTCCCAGTCTTGAGTTAAGATGATTCTGGGTCTCTCGAAGCATTTGTGCGAGAGGATGAACTTCAATGTTTGCATCGTTTCCCCTGCTTTACACTCTCCTCGCATAGACCACAGCTGAGAGTTTTAGAGAAAAGGCGCTTTCGGCAAGTGCAAAGTGGTATTGTCATGTTGCTACTGGAGCTGACTGTGAGAGCCAAGAAAATAGGACAGAATAAAAAGGAAGTAAAATAAGTCATAGTGAAACCTTCTTCCTCAGAGGAAGGAAAGCAAACATTGAAATATTGCTTTTTCCTGGCTGCTTATTAAAGGGGAAATTTGCCTACTGTGCTGGAAGAGTCTTTTATTCATCATTCTGTTGATGTGAAGCATCCAGCTTGGGGTTTGTTTTTGTATGCATAACTCATTCTGTTTCTTAAGGTAAACTCAACCAACAGTGGGTATTGAACAGATTCAGCATTTCTCTGGTTAGAAAAGATAATGATTTGTTTTAATCATTCAGTAATTTAAACCAGACACAATGCCCTGAAATAGTTCAATTTAAATGTTTGAGGCAAAGTCCATTCACATGTCTGAAATATCTGAAGTCATTATTTATATGTGTCTTGTTTTATTTTAGTATTGGGTTGATTTATTTAAAATAAAATGCTGCTTGAATATTCTGTGGCACTTAATGTAGTTTTGTCACCTTGAGAAGTGTTTAGGTCCTCCAGGATATTGCAAATTAATCAACTAATATAAAAACTTCTAGTTTATACGTATAGAATTGTAGAGTCACATTGTGCAATTAAATAACCCACATTCTATTTCCATAAGTCCAAGGTCATTGGTCTAAATTACAATTATATAATTTCTGTTATGATTGCTAGTGATTGGTATAATTTGACTAATTATTGCCTAAACAATGGAAGTTGGCTGGGGCTCAAACTGCAACAAATGTTTTTTTATGTGAGAAGAACAAGGAAATGGAATGCTTTTTTTCTATTGTCATTCATCCAGGGGCTGCAATTAATCATAAATATTGAACTGGGGTGGAGAGGGGGATAGAAAGCTTTCTTTATTTTCCAGGATTGTCTTTCTTGGATGGGATAGAAGGCAACCCTCCAGAGAAAAACAAATGACCATGTTTAGAGAAACATCACTTTGACTGACTAATTGGAAGGATGGTGGAAAAATCCCACAGGAAATGGTCCAGAGCCTGTGACTTTTATAGTCAATACTGTTCTTAGGCAGAGTAAACATTCCTTTTAATGGCATAAAAATCCATTTAAATTGAATGTACCATCTGCCTAACCTAATCTGACCACAGGTTCAAGAATAACTATTTCCAGATAAGGAAATAATGAAATGATTCATGAGATATAGGATGAACTTGTGGCTAGACAATAAGAATGTGATTACTAATGAGGATGCTGCCTTTTAAAAGTGCCTTGTACTTTAGGCAGTTTTCTATACTACATAATTTACTAAAACCTTCTATGCCTTTCCAATAATTTCTTTGTCGGTTTTGACCATAAACTTCAAAAGAATTGATAAAAAGAGAACCTGGTCATTGTTACTTTCCAAAGGCATGAGTCTGTGTGAGTGTAGATAACACAGAACCCCACAATTCAGAATACAAAGGTTGGGGGGAGGATACACTATTTACCAGTACCAAGATGTTAGGAATTGCACAAGGTTCCTGGGATTCCTTAGCATCTGCACTAGGCTGAGAAACCCACTGGTTCCTAAAGGTAAGAGATGGAACATCCCAAACTCTCTGGTCAGAGCTGGCAATGAGTTTCTTCCAGAAAGCTGAAGGCAATGAGATCTTCCCAGAGTGATATGAGTGAGAATTCTGTCTTAGGGCCTCTTCTTCCCAATTCTAGGTAGAGAATTGCCCATCTTCCTCAACCCCTTGCAAGGAGTTTCAGGACTTGAAATGTGTCCACAGAAACCATAATTCCATGCTCCCAAGCTTTATTGCCTCAATTCTAGAGAAATTCCTATTGAAGAGAATAACAAATTGGATAGGGCATGTCTTCTACACTGGTATCATGTTCCAAGATTTAAGTATGGTTTCTGAAGTATTGAATGAAGTTTATTCAGATCTCATTTGAATGTTTTGTGCTTACCTTAGAGATGGTTGTCTCATTTCCTTGACAACTAATGACAGGTAGGCAGAGATAAGCTGACCACTGTAACTGGACTTGTGAAAACAAAAGGGGTTTCCTTTCTATTCTTCACTTTTTTTTTTTTTTTTGCGGTACTGGGGATTGAACCCAGGGCATTCTACCTCCGAGCTACACCCCAGCCCTATTTTTTATTCTTTATTTTGAAACAGGGTCTCACGAAGTTGTGGAGGGCCTCACTAAGTAGCTGAGGCTGGCCGCGAACCTGGATCCTCCTGTCTCCGCCTCCCAAGTACTGGGATTACAAGCATGTGCCACCACGCCTGGCTATTCTTCACTTTTGGAAGGTGGCATATCATATTGTTTAAACATGTTGGATTTGGAACCCAGTTGCCTGGGTTAAATTCTGATTCTGCCATTACCAGCTATCACTCCTTAGGCAAGTTGCTTAACTTTCTTGGGCCTCAGTTTCCTTATCTGTAAGACAGAATATGTAATCCTCAAAGGATTGCCATGAAGATTAGCCAATATCATTCATGTCAAACATTTGATAAATATTAGCTACCATTCTAATGAATTCATTTCATCTGCTTTGATATTCCTTCTTCCAGCCTTTCAGACACTATTATTATTATTATTCAAAATTAGTCTACCAAAATTCTGAATGCCTGAAGAACAATTCTAGAAAAAGTTGTATACCCTTTAGTTACTCAACAGATACATTTCCAACAAAGGTCTGTCCCTCTTTCTGTGTGTGTGTGTGTGTGTGTGTGTGTGTGTGTGTGTGTTCATGTGTGTGTGCACACATGCACATGAGTTCTCAGTATTGTTAAAATATCCTTGGACCATAATTATACCCAATGTTGCTTAAATGGGCCAAAAGCCTCTATGAAATTAGGTAATTAAAGGCAAATTTTGCAGGCCAGATCACATTCCAATGGCTTCTGAAAGTCACGATTATAGAAGTCCCTGGTCCACTGGGAACATACTCTTCTCATTTGTCTTGGTGGAGAGAGCTCTATAATTCCACCAGCCTCCTTCAGGCTCACAGAACTGTTTTTTCACTTTAGAAGATGCAGAAAAATGTGAGGGCAGAGGTGCCTTAGCACCTACATAGCCTGGTGCTCATCTGGTCTTTGATGGCTCATCAGTGGTTTGGTTCTGAAGTTCCTATTTTGGGTTGTATGTGGGTTAAAGATTATAGGCTGCATGTTTTTGAGTCAGAAAAAATCTAGTTATTTAGTTATTTGGCTTTTTAAATTGTAGAATTCACAATTATTAAAAATTAGTATGGAATATTCTAGAAATTGAATTCTTGACCTAAAATAATAACTTTTTTCATTTTAACTTGGGAGCTTACCTTATGATACAAGTAAATAGACCACAGCAATATTATATTATACTCTTTAGCTGCAGCATAAAACATTTTATCTTTCATAGATGCTTATAAAATCATATACTAAAGAAGTCAAAATCAATTTATGAACACTCCAAGATCTTGCTAAGAAAAATCTAGCAAAAACATAGAAAAATATATTTATCCTTATGAAACATGCAAAATAATCTCAGTATACTTCCCTAAGTGACTCTATTATGCTCTATAAGTTATATAAGATTATGAATGCATTGAGTTTACTTAATGTGATGCTTTTGGGAATGCACTATAATTGAAAGACTTGGAAATAAAACTAACATCAATGGAGTTGAAAAGTTTCTTTTTAAATAAGAGTTGTTAAATTATACTACAAAATGCTGGAGTAGATATTACACACTATCTAAATGTGAAATTAATGTCTCCCTCAAAATTGCTATAAGTAGTGCATCTCAATTTGGTTCACAATTGGATGAATTGTTTCTGACGATTCAGATTTTCCACATAATACTATATTTTTTCATTCATTATCCTTTTTCTTTCCAGCCAAATTCTGTTGCTAGATTAGTATGTTTGGACAAGCAAAGTAGTGCCTCTCAGGAAGGTGTTACTAAGTCACAGAGCAATGAGAAATATTTCAAGGGAAGTAAACGTATACACAATTTTCTGAAGGTGTGACAAGTTCACTTCATGATTCTCCTTGTTAGTTAGAACCAGGCAGCTCTCTGCCAGGGGTCTTCCTTCTCTTTTGTAAGTTGTGACTCATTTCACTTATTAGGTTTGTCTCCATGGACACTAACCATCCACTGTGCCATACTGTGGGAATTTTTATCCAAGATATAAACCAGCCATTGTTAGTCTGTGTTTTTAACATCAAAGGGCATGTTAATGTAAACCAAGGGGTATCTAGTTTTTCAAAAACAGACTCAAAATAACTTTGGACTTCAATATGCTACTGACAAATAGAATGAATGATTGTACAATAATGTGATCTCTAAGATTTGAAACATTATATACTCGAAGCATTCTTAGCAACTTTACCTGACTCAGAAAAGCGGTTGCTAAGCAAACAACTGAATGGCCTTAATGATATAACTAAGGTTATAACTGCTTCCATCTTTGAATTTCCATTCCTTTCCCCCAAATCCATGATATTTGGAGACCCTTATGGATATGATGAATTAATAAAGAAAGTAGGCCAGGCGTGGTGGTGCACACCTGTAATCCCAGTACTTGGGAGGCTGAGACAGGAGGATCATAAGTTCAAAGCCAGCCTCAGCAACTTAGTGAGGCTTTCAGCAACTTAGCAAGACCCTGTTTTCAAATAAAAAATAAAATAGGGCTGGGATATAGCTTGGAATTAGAATGTCCCTGGGTTCAATCCCTAGCACAGAAGAAGAAGAAGAAGAAGAAGAAGAAGAAGAAGAAGAAGAAGAAGAAGAAGAAAGAAGGTAGACTCTGCTTTATCATTGAAATTTTTAGGCTTTATGGATTATTATCACTTAAAAATTTGGCTTTCTCCAGCCCAATAAAATCCTAGTTGTGTGATTTTAGAGACTCTTCATGTTGTATGAGAAGAAATAATGGTTCACAAAATTTAAAGGACTTATTTGTTTTCCCAAATTGTTAGCAACAGTTTTACCTAGAATCCAGGCTTCTGCCCACCAGTGTTGTGTTTTTTTCTGTCTGCACCTGACTGTCTCATTGGCATAGCTCCGTATATATATATCTTAGAGTGAAGCAAGTGAGGAAGGAAGGGAATGGAAAATTCAGAACTGGCAATTTGGAATAAGGTCTATGACATTATTTCTCAAAGTGTGACCTGAGGATCACTTATATGAATCACTTGGATACCTATTTAAAATATAGATTTCTGCCCTGGGTTTGAGTCCCCGTACTGCAAAAAGAACAGTAGATTTCTGGACCCTTTCTCAGGCCTACTAAGTCTCAATTTCTAGGGGTGGGACCAAGGAATATGCAATTTAAGCAAACTCTCTAGGTAATTTCATGTACCTTAAAGTTTACATTTCATAGACCAATGACATCCTACATATTTTATTGGAATGTTATTTAATATGTTTTAAATTGGCATAATAACCTAATATATCCCCATGTGAGGAATGTATAATGTCTTGCAGTGGATTCTAAGGGGCTGTACAGAGACCTGTGATGAAAGGGAAGGGAGAAGAGCTCGGGCTCCAATCCAGGTTCACTACCTTGTGATGTGATTCTGGGCAAGTTACTGAATTTTCTGAGTCTTCAATTTTTTTTTCTTTAAAATAAGAATAAAGCCATCCTTGCGGGATTGCTGAGAGATAATGGATATAAAACACCTGGCAGGCACTGGGCCCGGCATAGTAAAAGACATGCAACTATTAATTACTGTCATTACCTAAGCTAACATAGCTATTATTTCCATGCCTCTCCCCCTACCTTGTAAAGTGAGAATACACTGAATTCCACATTGTTTCAGACCTAGCTACCATTTCTGGATTATTTCTGTCTTTTGTTCCTCCTCCTATCTTCTGTGGCTTCCTGCCTACCTCTTGGCCATTTCACTGTTCATTAGTCACCTCCAGCAGGAGGAGAAAAGGGAAAATAAGAAATGCATCTCAAAACATCTATTTTCTTCATGTGTTATTACTTCCAGCCAAAGGTTTGGTTTGAGGGAAAGAGGCTGAATTACTGGCCAAAATAATAGTTTTGAGTTTTCTGAGGGTTTAATTTACCTGTTTTTTAGGTAGTTTCTGTTCCTGCTCTTATACTGGGTAAGTGGTGGTCATCCACTTGAAATGCCCTCATTTAGAAATAGTGTTTTAAATCAGCATTGTCTGATAAAAAGATATTTCCAAACAATTCATTTTGAATCCTGTTTCTTTCCTTCCTTTTTAGGGAAACCAAGAAAATTTGGTTTAAGGAAACTCATTAAGATCCTATGGAGAAAGAGCCCAAGTATGAAGTAGGTCACATTCCGTCTCCCTGGTCATGCCCTTCGGGCATTTCTAACGTGAATTTCTCGCTCAGCAGAGGTGAACTGTGTGTGGATGGATTCCTCGATTGCAGGGCTCCTCAGTTTGGGCTCATACCGAAAGAGAAGGTATCTGTATTGTCATATAAAATGCCCTCATTCCTTCAGATTGGGATTTTTCCTTGTGAAAAGCTTTGTATCCCTGGTACTTGCTGGTAAGTATCTGCTGGTTGGAAGGGAGAGCCACAACCACAGCTGCAGGAAGAATGAGGCTCTGAAGATGGTAGCAACCCAAAGCCTCACACAAAGGTGAGTGTGGCAAGAAAGAAAACTGTTCATAACTCTTGGGTGTGTAGCAAGAGGGTGCAAGTCAGGGTGGAAGCTGTTTTCTTCCCTACCTCTTTACCTCTTGTTAGACAAAGGTCCCAACAGAGTGGCCATCCGATGGACTGACCATCTGACTGAGAGAACTGAGGATGTGGCAAGACCCATCCACTAGAATGGCAGCTCATTGAGGGCCGGTCTTTTACTCGCTGCTCCTAGAACTGGGTCTGGCATTGGGGAGACACTCAATAAATATCTGCTAAATAAAAGGATAAATTAGATATCAGGATTAAAAGATGACTGTTGAAAGAAGAGGGAAAAATGTAAGAGCAATAATGGAATGATGATTGGCTTGGTTTAGCAAATCTGATTATATAAAGGGAGCACCTTTTTCAGATAAAAGACTTCTATTTTTTTTTTTTTGTCAAAAGCCTGTGAAGCAGGGTGTGATGGCGCATGCCTGTAATCCCAGTACTTGGGAGTCTGAGACAGGAGGATCACAGGTTTGAAGCCAGCCTCAGCAATTTAGTGAGGCTCTCACAACCTAGTGAGACTCTGTTTCAAAATAAAAAATGAAGTAGGGCTGGGAGTGTAACTCAGAGGTAGAATATCCCTGGGTTAATCCCTAGTACCACACACACACACACACACACACACACACACACAC
>PVJS01048169.1:0-15155 GCA_004027185.1 Glis glis
TTTTATTCTTTATTTTGAAACGGGGTCTCACTAAGTTGCGGAGAGCCTCACTAAGTAGCTGAGGCTGGCTTCGAACCTGCGATCCTCCTGTCTCAACCTCCCAAGTACTGGGATTACAAGCGTGAGCCAACCGCCCGGTTTAGGGATGAATTCTTAGAAGTGGAAGGGATGTGGATTTCTTCATTCACTCAACAAACTTTAATCGAATGCTCACTGTGTGCCAGACTTAGTTCTAGGCTCTGACGATAGAAACAAAAGGCCCATGTTCTATAGAAATATTTTATAGATTGAGCCGCTTGTAATCCCAGTACATGGGAGGCTGAGACAGGAGGATCACAGGTTCGCGGCCAGCCTCCTCGGCAACTTAGTGAGGCCCTACGCAACTTAGTGAGGCCCTGTTTCAAAATAAAGAATAAAATAGAGCTGGGGGTGTAGCTCAGAGGTAGAACGCCTTTGAGTTCAATCCCCAGTGCCACAAAAAAAGAAAAAAAAAGAGAAATATTTTATAGATTGAGCTTCAGAGTGATTGCGCAAATATGTTATGTAAAATTTCACCAAGCAGCCGGGTGTGGTGGCGCATGCCTGTAATCCCAGTACTTGGGAGGCTGAAACAGGAGGATCGCAGTTTCAGAGCCAGCCTCAGCAACTTCATGAGGCTCTCAGCAACTTGGTGAGACCCTGTTTCCAAATAAAAAATAAAATGGGCTGGGGATGTATCTCTGAGGGAGAGTGTCCCTGGATTCAATCCCTAGCATCGAAAAAAAAAGTCACCAAGTTCGCCATTAGGATTTGGATTTACACATTATACTTTAAGCGATGCTTTTATTTATCTTTATTTTACATTTTGGTGGTAGTGGGTATTGAACCCAGGGATGTTCTGCCTCTGAGCTACACCCCAGCCCTATTTTTTATTCTTTATTTTGAAACAGGTCTCACTAAGTTGCAGAGGACCTCACTAAGTAGCTGAGGCTGGCCGCGAACCCGTGATCCTCCTGTCTCAGCCTCCCAAGTACTGGGATTACAAGTGTGAGCCACCACACCCGGCTCCCCCAGTCCTTTGTATTTTTACTTTGAAACAGGGTCTCACTAGATTGATGAGAGTCTCACTACTTGCTGAGGCTGTCCTCAAACCTGCGATCCTCCTGTCTCAGCCTCCCAAGTACTAGGATTACTGGCATGTGCCACCACGCCCAGCTGATAGTTTTTATCTGTGTGTGTGTGTGTTTGTGTGTGTGTGTATTACTAGGGATTAACCCAGCGGCATTCTACCTCTGAGCTACATGCCCAGATCTATTTTATTTTTATTTTGAAATGGGGCCTCCCGGCTGGGCGTTATAACACACCCTTGTAATCCCAGTACTTTGGGAGGCGGAGACCGGAGGATGCGGGTTCGCAGCCAGCCTCAGCGCTCTCTCTCTCTCTCTCTCTCTCTTCCTGTCTCTCTCTCTCTTTTCCTGTCTCTCTCTCTCTCTCTCTACCTAGTGAGGCCCTCCGCAACTTCGTGAGACCCGGTTTCAAAATAAAGTATAAAACAATAGGGTCGGAGGTGTAGCGCGGAGGTAGAACGCCCCTGGGTTCAATCCCCGGTACTGAAAAAAAAAAAAAAGAAATGGGGCCTCCCGAGGTTGATGAGAGTCTCACTACTTCCTGAGGCTGTCTTTGAACCTGTGATCCTCCTGTCTCAGCCTCCCAAATACTGGGATTACAAGCATAAACCTAGCTCAGCTGATAGTTTTTAAAAGTCAAATTTAAGGACTGGGCATGTAGCTCAATGGTAAAGTGCTTGCCTAGCATTTGGCAGGCCTTGGGCTCAATCCCCAGAAGTGCAAAAAATATATAAATAAATGAAAGTTAAAAGTCAGCTTTAGCTGGGCGTGGTGGCACACGCTTGTAATCCCAGTACTTGGGAGGCTGAGACCGGAGGATTCGGGTTGGCAGCCAGTCTCAGCTACTTACTGAGGCCCTCTGCAACTTAGTGAGACCCTGTTTCAAAATAAAGAATTAAAAAATAGGGCTGGGGGTGTAGCTGGGAGGTAGAATACCCCTGGGTTCAATCCCCAGTGCTGCAAAAAAAAAAAGTCAGCTTTAAAAATAAATGATTTAGATAAGAGAAGCAGAGAAAAGGAGGTGGGGGGTGGGTTGCAGCGATTGTTATAGGGGACGGCCTCACTGCCTTTGAGTAGAGACCTGAAGTAGTCAAGTGAGCCATGTGGATATTTGGGGAACACTTTGGGCACAGGAACCAACTGCAGACTTTGGCTGGAGTGGTGTTAATTGAGGGGGCAATGTGCTAAGACTTAAGGTGAAATTGGGGCGTCTCCCAGAGAGTCCCAGTTTTAGGGTGTTAGTAACGTAGATGGACTAGCACACAGCACAGGGTCTTGACAGTAGCCGTGGCCCCAGGCGAGGAGATTTATCCGTCTGTGCGTTCCTCAGGTCTCTCAGGGACATGCCTGAGGGCAAGGATACCCCTAAAGCTGTCTCAACACCTTTGCGCAGACGCAGCACATCCGCCTCATGAGCACTCCTGTGATTGGCCAAGCTGAAAGAGCTGTAGCCAATCAGCTACTGGTCCAGACGGCTCGCGCGCCCCACCCCTGCAAGTGGACAGGAGCGTGGGCAGCGGCTCGGAGCGTTACTGCCCTCTGCTGGACGGGTCCAGCTGCGCGCATGCGTACTTCTCCCCGCTCGGCCGGGGCGCGGGTGACAGCTCGCGTGGGCGGTGACGGGGTTGCTGACCTGGCTGCCGCCTTCAGAGCTCCGGGTCCCCCCTTCCCCATGAGGTAGTCATGACTCACTTTCTTATTTTGACTCACTTTCTTATTTATCCTTCAGAAATAGCCGGTTTAAACACAAGCATTTACGCATTTTTGTGTATTCATTAGCACAGAACACAATACTACGCGCGCAGCCCTCCCGCGTGCTCCTCAGCTCACAGTCCTCAAAAGAATCCTAAAAAAATAGCAGCTTCACAGTGGAGGATCCTGGCAGACACTACCTTAACCAACGGACCATGGTTAATATCACCAGCAATGAGTCACCGTGACATCATGAAGCCCGGGTCTGATGCACTCGGGACACATCATCACCTCTCTGGTATCCTTCCCCGAAATGCAAAAACTTCAGTCTAATCAACACAAACCAAATCGAGAGACAGCCTGCAAAAGAAGTGGCCTGTACCCTTCTCTAGGGTCAAGCTCATGGAAGACTGAAGGACCGTACTGGAGGAATCTGTGTGTGTGTGTGTGGGGGGGGGTATTGGGAACTGGGGATTAAACCCAGGGGTGTTCTACCTCAGAGCTACACCCCAACCCTTTTTTATTTTTTTGTTTTGAAACAGGGTCTCATAAGTTGCTGAGGCTGGCCTCTAACCTGCAATCCTCTTGTCTCAGCCTCCCAAGTACTGGGATTACAGATGTGTGCCCCCACACCTGGCTGTACTGGAGGTATCTAAACAAACATGACAGTTAAATGCTCCTAGAAACTGGGCATGGTGGTGCACTTTATAAGACCCTGCGTCAAAATAAAAAATAAAATCGGGCTGGGGGGGGGGTGTAGCTTGAAGGTAGAATGCCGCTGTGTTCAATCCCCAGCACCACAAAACAAAACAAAGCCTGGCGAGGTGGCACATACTGATAATCCCAGTACTTGGGAGGCTGAGACAGGAGGATCCGGGTTCACAGCCAGCCTCAGCTACTTAGTGAGGCCCTCCGCAACTTAGTGAGACCCTGTTTCAAAAGAAAGAATAAAAAATAGGGCTGGAGGTGTAGCTCAGAGGTAGAATGCCCCTGGGTTCAATCCCTGGTACCGCAAAAAAAAAAAAAAAAGAAATGGTCTTGCTCACATGGCCATTCTTCACCCCTACACTTCTACATCTTCTGAATATTCTAAAAAAAAAAAGAAGATATGCTGGGGATGGGCGTGGTGGTGCACGCTTGTAATCCCAGTACTTGGGAGGCTGAGACCGGAGGATCGCAGGTTCATGGCCAGCCTCAGCTACTTAGTGAGGCCCTCCGCAACTTTGTGAGACTCTGTTTCAAAATGAAGTATAAAAAATAGGGCTGGGGTGTAGATTGGAGGTAGAATGCCCTGGGTTCAATCCCCGGTACCACAAAAATAAATAAATAAATAAATAAGTAAAAATAAAGAATTAAAAAATAGGGCTGGGGGTGTAGCTCGGAGGTAGAATGCCCCTGGGTTCACAGAAGCTAAGGACGATTGTCATTTTGAAACCTCTCAACAAATTGTCTGCATGCATCAACAATTTTCCCACGGCCTGCATTGTCTGCTGTCAAGCATTCTGATTGCTGCCACTCTGACAGTCACTTCTCCTTTTTTATTTTTTATTTATTTATTTATTTATTTATTTATTTATTTATTTATTGCGGTACCTGGGATTGAACCCAGGAGCGTTTTACCTCCGAGCTACACCCCCCGCCCTATTTTTTATACTTTATTTTGAAACTGGGTCTCACGAAGTTGCGGAGGGCCTCACTAAGTAGCTGAGGCTGGCCGCGAACCTGGATCCTCCGGTCCCCACCTCCCAAGTACTGGGATTACAAGCATGTACCACCACGCCCGGCTCACTTCTCCTTTTTTAATGTTTTATTGTTTGGTTGTACTGAAGGACCTTCTACCTCTGGGGATTGCACTCAGGGACACTCTACCACCAAACTACACCCCCTAGCCCTATTTTTATTTTGAGCTATACGCCAAACCCTTTTTATTTTTTGTTTGAAAACAAAGTCTCACTAGGTTGCTGAGAGTCTTTCTATGTTGCTGAGGCTGTCCTTGAACCTGCCATCCTCCTGTCTCAGCCTCCCAAGTACTAGGATTACAAGTGTGGACCACCATGCCTGGCTCCTATTTTATTTTGAAACAGGGTCTCCCTAAGTTGCTGAGGCTGGCTTTGAACCTGTGATCCTCCTGTCTGGCCCTCCCAAGTACCAAAAAAAAAAGTTTTTAATTAAAAAAGAAAGAGACATTATACGTCAGAGCCCTGGAACTGAAACAGAGATAGAGAGATGGAGAGATAAGAGAGAGAGCCAGGAGACAGGAGGACAGAAAGAGAAACAGCCAGCCAGGCCAATTGAGGGAGGGAGGGAGAGAGAGAGAGACAGACAGACAGACAGACAGACACAGACAGACAGGCAGACATAGGGCCCAGAGATGGAAATGAACCAGGACAGAGCCACAGATACAAAGACACAGACTCATCGTTGAGGGATCTTGGATTGGATCCTGGGACCTAAGTGGGCGCATCATGGGAGGGACAAGAAAGGCCCAGAACGGGCCGCCTTCTCGGGGGACCCCGGGCTGCCCCGTCGGGGGAGCCGAGAGCTCCCCCACCCCGCCCCCGTCGTGCCTGCGTCGTGACTTCAGAGCCCGCGCGGATTCTATAAATGGCCAAGCGGCCGCCGGCCGGGCAGCGGGACCGGGTGAGTCAGCGCGTGACGTCACCGCCGCCCGGACCCTGCCAGGCCCCGCCCCTCCCGGGCCGCCAGGGGGCGCCGGCGCGGACCCGGGCCAGGCAGGGGCACGCATGCGCAGGAGCGACCTGCGGCTCCCTCCGCAAGGGCAGCATCCAGGAATCTACGGGTTCGAATCCCGGCTCTGCCACCTCGAGCTGTGTGACCCGAGCAGCAGGCTTCACCTCTTCATACCTCTTATAGAAACCACCTCATGGAGCCGGGCGTGGTGGCACACGCCTGTAACCCCAGTCCTTGGGAGGCTGAGACAGGAGGATCTGGGTTCGCAGCCAGCCTCAGCCACTTAATGAGGCCCTCTGCGACTTAGTGAGACCCTGTTTCAAATAAAGAATAAAAAGCCGGGCGTGGTGGCGCACGCTTGTAATCCCAGTACTTGGGAGGCTGAGACCGGAGGATCCAGGTTCGCGGCCAGCCTCAGCTCCTTAGGCCCTCCGCAACTTCGTGAGACCCAGTTTCAAAATAAAGTATAAAAAATAGGTCAGAGAGCGTAGCTCAGAGGTAAAACGCCCCTGGGTTCTATCCCCGGTACCGCAAATAAATAAATAAAGAAAGAAAGAAAGAAAGAATAAAAAATAGGGCTGGGGGTGTAGTTCGGAGGTAGAATGCCCCTGGGTTCCATTCCCAGTACCACCAAAAGAAGAAAACAAAACAAAACAAAAAGCCTGGGTGTTTAGCTTGGAGGTAGAATGCTTTTGGGTTCAACCTCCAGTACCAAAAAAAGAAGCCACCTCGTAGAGATTTTGGGAAGGAGTTAACGGATCCAAAGCACTTTTGAAGCTGGGCATGGAGGTGCACACCTGTAATCCCAGTACTTTGGAGGCTGAGACAGGCAGATCACAGGTTCAAGGCCAGCCTCAGCTACTTAGTGAGGCCCTGTTTCCAAATAAAAAATAAAATCGGGTTGCGGGTGTAGCTTGGAGGTAGAATGCCCCTGGGTTCAATCCCCAGTACCCCCCCCACACACACACACACACGGTACTGGGAATTGAGCCCATGGATGCTGTATCACTGAACTGCACACCTCGACCATTTTTATTTATTTATTTATTTATTTGTGTGTGTGTGTGGTGCTGGGGATCGTCCTGCCTAGCATGTGTCAGGCCCCGGGTTCAATCCCCAGAACTGAAATAACAAGACAAAACAAAAATGCACGGGGCCTGGAGATGGTGTGTCGCTAACATACCATCAGTATGTGGCAGGTCATCCGAGTGTCGCTATCATGGCCTTGATATACGTGGCATGATGTGGCATCTACCCGAGCTCCAGAGCTGAGACGTGGCCAGGAATCGCTGCTTGTTGGTGTCCTGCCAGGCCAGCCTGGCTGGGACAGGTACATAGGAGGTTGCTCATGACCCAGGACCCACTAACACTGTCACCCCTGGCTCAAGGGACCCACAGGTGGATGAGGAGGGTAGACCCAGGACCTCTGCTCCCCAGATCCTCATGAGCTGCTGGAGGGAACAGAACTGGGGTGCTAAATCCTCAGCAGAAATATTTGTGTGTGTGTGTGTGTGTGTGTGTGTGTGTGTGTGTGGTACTGGGGGCTGAACCCAGGGGCGATCTACCACTGAGCTGCACCCCTAGTGCTTTTATTTTTTAAATTTTTTGTGGTGCTAGAAATTGAACCCAGGGGCATTCTACCTCAGAGCTACACCCCCAGCCCTATTTTTATTATTTATTTATTTATTTATTTATTTATTTATTTGTGGTACCGGGGATTGAACGCAGGGGCGTTCTACCTCCGCGCTACACCCCCAGCCCTATTTCTTTTATGCTTTATTTTTGAAACTGGTCTCACGAAGTTGCAGAGGGCCTCGCTAGGTAGAGAGAGAGAGACAGAGAGACAGAGAGAGAGAGAGGAGAAAGGAGAGAGAGAGAGATAGATTGATTGATCGATCGCGTGCATGCGCGCTGAGGTTGGCTGCGAACCTGGATCCTCCGGTCTCCGCCTCCCAAAGTACTGGGATTACAAGTGTATGCCACCACGCCCGGCCCTATTTTTATTTTTATTTGGAAACATGGTCTTGCTAAGTTGCTGACAGCCTTACTAAGTTGCTGACAGCCTGGCTTCAAACCTGCCATCCTCCTATCTCAGCCTCCCAAGTACGTGCACCACCACGTCTGGCTTTTTATTTTTATTTTTTAAATAGGGTCTTGCTAAGTTACTATGTGCTGGCCTCAGACCTATGATCCTCCTGACTCAGCCTCCCAAGTACTGAGATTACAGGTGTGCACCACTGTACCTGGCTCTCAGTAGAAATATTGCTATTGCACAACTCCCTGCTTTGTGTGTGTGGTACTGTGGATTGAACTCAGGGACATTGTACCTTTGAGCTACACCCCTAGCCCTATTTTTTTTATTCTTTTTTTTTTTTTTTTTTTTTGCATGGTACCAGGGATTGAACCCAGGGGCGTTCTACCTCAGAGCTGTGGAGGGCCTCACTAAGTAGCTGAGGCTGGCCACAAACCCGGATCCTCCGGTCTCAGCCTCCCAATTACTGGGACTACAAGCGTGCGCCACGACGCCCGGCTTTTATTCTTTATTTTGAAGCGGGGTCTCACTTAGTTGCGGAGGGCCTCACGAAGTAGCTGAGGCTGGCCGCGAACCCAAATCCTCCAGTCTCAGCCTCCCAAGTACTGGGACCACAAGTGTGCACCACCACGCCTGCGGCAGGTGCTATTATTATTTGCCCATTTTACAGATTTGGCAACAGAGGCCCAGAGAGGAACAGGGACTTGCCTACGTCTATATATAGACTGTTTTAGTTTGGATTTATGCCCAGGATGGTGCTTGCTAAACTTGAGTCCTGTAGGGGGACAAAGAGCGATGACCTCAGAGATCAAGGGCTTTAGAGACCCAGCCAGGGTCCCAGTGCACACTGCGGGGAGGGGTCGGGTTGGAATCGCGTTGGTCGGTTGGACGAAGCCCTCCTCCCAGAATAAGGCAGGCCGCCCCTCAAGGTGGAAACAATGACCGCATCGCCGCTCAATACCAAGGCCCTGACATCACGAGGGGGGGTGGCCAAGGTGGGGGCGCCCCGCCCCCCGGCTTGCCCCCCAGCCAATGGGACGGGCTTGGAAGAGACCCGGGCTGCCTCCCGAGCTTCAAAAACTGTGTGAGGAGGGAAGAGGGTGCAGACGGAGCTTCGGTGGCTACCTCCCAGGTCCTCAGCGCCACCGCTGTCCCCACCAGCGCCCACGGGTCGGCATGTCCTCTGCTCATTTCAACCGAGGCCCTGCCTACGGGCTGTCAGCCGAGGTCAAGAACAAGGTAAGAGACCAGAGGACACCTGTCCTGGCCCGCAGCCCTGCCCCGCTGGAAGCCCCAACTCGGGGTTCCCTGAGCCCACTCCTGCCTATCCCATGTGACTCGGAACCTGAGAGGGGGCACACCCCAGAGCCCCGGGCTACTTTGGGGGGATAGAGTGGGGGACACCCAGGCTCTCATAAACAAAGGTGTTCCGTGCATTGCAAAGGCTCCCACCTGCTCAGAGTCCTCTGTCAACCTTTAGTGTCCCTGGCCGGGGTGAGGGGGGCACAGAAAGACGACTTGTTGGGTTTTTTTTGCAGCCTCAAGCCTGACAAAGAAATTGGGGAGCACTTGAGGGCTGGGGTTCCCGGGAAATGAAAGAAGTGCTGGAGATCTAGCGGGGAGACAGACAGCTGGGGAGGGCGAGGAGTGACAGCAGCCACCAGGCAGGAGTGTCCTAACTGCAGAGCTAGTTAGACACCAGGACACCACCTTCATGCTACGGATGGGTAAACTGAGGCTCAGAGAGGAGAAGCAAGTAGCTAGGAACCCAGATAAGGCAGGTGCAGAACCGAGACACCCCACACACAGCAGAATGGGGTCAGCTTGTCTTCAGGACAGGGAAGTTGAAGTCCCCGTCCCCCTGGAACGCCCCCAGGGGAGAAGCCCCAGCCCCATTCGACAGAGGAGAACGTTGAGGCTCAGGATGGCTGTTCCCAGGGGCTCGGGAGGGGGAGCGGGGAGCGGGGACTGGAACCGGGCCGGGGGCTCCTCGGGTTGGAGGAGGGGTGGGTGGGGGGCGGCGGCTCGGCTGGGACTCCGATCCCAGCGCCGCCCCCTCCCCCCAGCGCCGGCCCAGAGTCGCACGGAGCCGCCGCGCCATATAAGGCGGCCTTGGGGAGCCCGGGCCGCGCTATATAAGGGCCGGTTTGCTTTATAAAGCCGGGCTGGTGGGGAGGGGGGCGGCAGGGCCGGGGCCAGGTGAGGGGCCGCCCCCTCCCACCGCCCTCCTCTCCAGCCACGAGAGGGGGCCGTCGGATCCCCCAGGGTGCGGGGGCCTGAGACGGATGGGGGAGGGCGAGCCAGGAGGGAGATAAGAGCGGAAACTGGGATGGAGAGGGGGGGACAGGGGCGCCCCACCCCCTCCAGAGCTGGAGGACCTGGAGCCAGAGAAATCGACCTGCAGGGGCAGGGATGCAAAAGCCAGGGGTGCCGGGACTAGTCGCCCAGAGAGGTGGGGACCAGACTGGAGCCAGGAAGGACAGGCAGAGCTGGGGTGGTGTGTGTAAGGGGGAAGAGACAGGGGAGACAGAAATACAGATGGAGCAGGGGCATGATGAGACAAAGGTCCCCACTCTTAGCCAGGGACACAGCCTGTGATACTGAGAGACAGATGTAAGGCAGCAGTCTTAGCTGGCAGTGGACGCCTGTCATCCCAATGCTTGGGAAGCTGAGACAAGGAGGATCGCAGGTTCGAAGCCAGCCTCAGCAACTTAGCGAGACACTTAGTGATATAGTGAGACCATTTCAAAATTAAAAAATAACACCTGTCGTCCCAGTACTTGGGAGGGTGAGACAGGAGGATCGCAGGTTCGAAGCCAGCCTCAGCAACTTAGCCAGACCCTGTTTCCAAATAAAATATAAAAAGGGGTGGGGGTGTAGCTCATAGGTAGAATGCCCCTGGGTTCAATTCCCAACACCACAAAACAAAGAACAATAAAAATGAAATAAAAACAAAAAGGGCTGGGGGTATAGCTTGGAAGTAGAGTACCCCAGTATAACACACACACACACACACACACACACACACACACACACAGATAGACAGAAAGACACACACAGCAACCTCCCCTGCTGAAATCCAGGGGTTTCTCCTTTGCTTTCCTCCTTCCCTGGCTGGGGCGCCCCCTCTTCCAACAGGAGGGGGGAGGGGGGCAGGGCTAGAGGAAGCTAAGTCCCAAGTTTGGCCTGGAGGGGAACCAGGCGCCACCCCCAGCTCGGAGGATCCACTCTCCAGCCCCCTCCTTGTCTACATCCTTTCATGCCAAACCTCAGAATTCCTGGAATGGCCCCCTGGGCAGGTGCCACCTCAGCCCTGGCCCTCGGCCCCCTCCCCTGGCCCCCCTCCGTGGACACTGGGACATAATTGCCTTAGTTGGGTTGGGACGAAGAAGGAGATCAGGCCTCGGGACGTCCCGATTGGACCCAGGGAGCTGAAGCCGCTGTCCGTTGCCCCCGTCCCCACCACTCTCTCTCTGTCCCCCACCTCGCAGCTGGCCCAGAAATACGACCATCAGCGGGAGCAGGAGCTGAGAGAGTGGATCGAGGGGGTGACAGGACGCCGCATCGGCAGCAACTTCATGGACGGTCTCAAGGACGGCATCATCCTCTGCGAGTGAGTGGCTGTCCCTGCGGCCCCTGGGACCCTGCATCTCCACCCCTCAAACCACCAGAGGCTCAGCTGGGTCCACGCTTTGTATCGGAGCCTCCGAGTAATCACTGCCCATTTAACAGGCAAAGAAAACTGAGGCTCAGTTTGGTAAAATATACCGTCCAAAGTCCCAGGACAGCCGGGCGCGGTGGCCCACGCTTGTAATCTCAGTACTTGGGAGGCTGAGACTGGAGGATCTGGGTTCGTGGCCAGCCTCAGCTACTTAGTGAGGCCCTCCACAATTTAGTGAGACCCTGTTTCCAAATAAAGAATAAAAAATCGGACTGGGGATGTAGCTTGGAGGTAGAATGGCCCTGGGTTCAATCCCCAGTACTGCAAAAAAAAAAAAAAAAAAAAGAAAGAAAGAAAACAGAGGCTCGGTTAGGTAAAATATACCGTCCAAAGTCCCAGGACAGCCGGGCGTGGTGGCACATGCCTGTAATCCTAGTACTTGGGAAGCTGAGACAGGAGGATTGCAGGTTTGAAGTCAGCCTCAGCTAATTAGTGAGGCTCTCAGCAACCTAGCAAGACCCTGTTTCAAAACAAAAAACATAATGAAAAGGGGTGGAGATGTAGCTCAGAGGTAGAATGCCCCCGGGTTCCATCCCCAGTACCACCACACACACATACACACAAAAGCAAAAAAACAAAACAAAGTCCCAGGATACCACTATGGAAATCCTTCCAGCGTCTTTTTTTTTTTTTTTTTTTTTTGGTAGTGGGGATCCAACTCAGGGGCATTCTACCTCTGAGGTATACCCCCAGCCCTACTTTATTTCTTATTTTGAAACGGTCTCGCCAAGTTGCTGAGGGCCTTGCCAAGTTGCTGAAGTAGGCCTCAAATCTGCCATCCTCCTGTCTCAGCCTCCCAAGTATGGAGATTACAGGCATGAACCCCCAGCCCTTTTGATTTTTTATTTTGATATAGGGTCTCGCTAAGTTGCTGAGGCTGGCTTCGAACCTGCAATCTTCCTGTCTTACCCTCCCAAGTACTGGGATTACAGGCGTGCACCACTGCGCCTGACCGATTCCAGAATCTTAGCCAGCATGCTATACAGAGCAGGCCAATCTATGGCCTCTGGTGTGACAAGAGAGGTCACCCTAAAAGGCATTGGGTAAGCTGGGGGTGGTGGTGCATGACAGTAATCCCAGTACTTGGGAGGCTGAGACAGGAGGATCGCAGATTCGAGGACAGCCTCAGCAAGTAGTCAGACTCTCATCAATTTAGCGAGATGCAGTTTCAAAATAAAAATAAAATAGGGACAGGGGTATAGCTCAGAGGTAGAATGACCCTGGGTTCAATCCCTAGTACCACACACACACACACACACACACACACACACACACACACAAATATAAATAAATAAAATAAAATAGGACTGGAGATGTAGCTTGCAGGTAGAATGCTCCTGGGTTCAATCCATGGTACCACAAAAGATAAAAAAGAATACAGAGTCACAGTTGGGGTGCTGCCCAGTGGTTGCCTAGCATGCATGAAGCCCTGGACTCCATCCCCAGCACTAAAAAACAAAAACAGTAGAGAGGTACTCATTCATTCATTCACTCATCAATCAATCAGTAATTCACTGGTTCATCTATGCAACAAGTATTTTTTTGTTTTCTGGCACTGGGGATCGAACCTAGGGGCATTCTACCTCCGAGCTGCACCTCGACCCTATTTTTTATTCCTTATTTTGAAACAGGGTCTCACTAAGTTGCAGAGGGCTTCACTAAGTAGCTGAGGCTGGCCGCGAACATGCGATCATCCTGTCTCAGCCTCCGAAATACTGAGATTACAAGTGTGCGCCACCACGCCCGGCCATGCAACAAGTATTTATGGAGCTCCTGTTGCACAGGCCTCAGGTACAGTGAACCAAACAGACTCCACTTGGAGCCTGACAGCCATAGTCCTAACGGGGGAGAGCAATCAAATAATCCAATACTTGCTGTTAGGTGCAGAGGAGGGGAGTCGGTGGGGAAGGAGGGTGGGCGGGTCGGGAGGTGGGAAGGGGACTGTTTCCTATAAAGGGCTGGGAGGCCATTCTGAGAGGTAACATCGGAACAGAACCTTGGACGATGCCGGGCATGGTGGCACATGCTTGTAATCCCAGTACTTTGGGAGGCGGAGACTGGAGGATCCGGGTTCCTGGCCAGCCTCAGCTCTTTCTCTCCCTCCCTCTCTCTCTCTCTCTCTCTCTCTCTCTCTCTCTCTCTCTCTCTTTCTCTCTCCTTCCTTAGTGAGGCCCTCTGCAACTTCGTGAGACCCGGTTTCAAAATAAAGTATAAAAAATAGGGCCGGGGGCATAGCGCGGAGGTAGAACGCCCCTGGGTTCAATTCCCGGTACCGCAAAAAAAAAAAAAAAAAAAGAACCTTGGACGAAGTGAGGGAGCGAGCCAGGCGGAGGGTGTGAGCAGTTGAGGCTGAGCAGACAATGGCAGAAAGGCCCTGAGGTAGGAGGCCGTGCAGCGAGCCAGGGGCAGGGGAGAGGTGAATAATGAAGGCACGTGGGAGCGGCATGAGGCAGGGCCTTCTAGTCACGTCAAGGAGTCCAGATCTTGTTCTGTGGCAACAGGAAACCACTCTGGGATTCGTGTGTGTGTACGTGTGTGTGTTACTGGGGATTGAACCCAGGGCCTCATGCTTGCTAGGGAAGCACTGTACCGCTGAACTATACCTCTGGCCTCACTACTGGGGTCTCGCTCTAGTTACCCTACAGTTCAGGGGGGACTCTGAACTGTAGGGTAACTTGAAAAGAAAATTTTTTCCCCGTGCTAGGGATGGAACACAGGGCTTTGTGCGTGCTAGGCAAGTGCTCTACCAATGGCCCTTGAATTTTTTTTTTTTTTTTTTTTTTGGTACTGGGGATTGAACCCAGGGCATTCTACCTCTGAGCTACACCCCCAGGCCAATTTTTATTTTTTATTTTTTATTTATTTTTTTGTGGTACCGGGGATTGAACCCAGGGGGGTTCTACCTCTGAGCTACACCCCCGGCCCTATTTTTTATACTTTATTCTGAAACCGGGTCTCACAAGGTTGTGGAGGGCCTCACTAAGTAGCTGAGGCTGGCCGCGAACCCAGATCCTCCGGTCTCCGCCTCCCAAGTACTGGGATTACAAGCATGAGCCTCCACGCCCGGCTTTATTTTTTTTTATTTTGAAACAGGGTCTCATTAGGTTGATGAGAGTCTCACTACTTGCTGAGCCTGTCCTTGAACCTGCGATCCTCCTGTCTCAGCCTCCCAAGTACTGGGATTACAGGCATGCGCCACCATGTCTGGCCTTTTTATTTTTTCAAATTTGAGACAGGGTAGCCAGGTGTGGTGGTGCATGCTTATAATCCCAGTACTTGGGAGGCTGAGACAGGATGATCACAGGTTCACGGCCAGCCTCAGCTACTTAGTGAGACCCTCTGCAATTTAGTGAGATCCTGTTTCAAAATAAAGAATAAAAATAGGGCTGGGGGTGTAGCTCGGAGATAGAATGCCCCTGGGTTCAATCCCTAGTACCGAAAAAAAAAAATTGAGACAGGGAGCCACGCGTGGTGGCACACACCTGTCATCCCAGTACTTGGGAGGCTGAGACAAGAGGATCACATGTTTGTGGCTAGCCTCGGCAACTTAGTGAGGCCCTCCGCAATTTAGTGAGACTCTGTTTCAAAATAAAAAAAAAATAGGGCTGTGGGTGTAGCTCGGAGATAGAATGCCCCTGGGTTCAATCCCCAACACTACAAAAAAAAAAATTTTTTTTTTTTAAAAAGGAGTTTAAAAGCTGGGCGTGGTGGCGCACGCTTGTAATCCCAGTACTTGGGAGGCTGAGACAGGAGGATCACAGGTTCGCGGCCAGCCTCAGCTACTTAGTGAGGCCCTCTGCAACTTAGTGAGACCCCGTTTCAAAATAAAGAATAAAAAACAGGGCTGGGGGTGCAGCCCAGAGGTAGAATGCCCCTGGGTTCCATCCCCAGTACCACAAAAAAAAAAAAAAAA
>PVJS01048170.1:0-15153 GCA_004027185.1 Glis glis
TGTGTTTGTGTGTGTGTGTGTGTGTGTGTTTGTGTGTGTGTGTGTGGTGTGTTTATGCTGTTTACATTTTCTCTCTCTACTTTGTTAAGCCCACTCCAGTTGGATTTATAAATGCAATATTATTCAAAAAATCTTCACATTGATAAATCCAGGTGTCAAATTCTAGCTTTTATATCTTATCTATCAGCAACATTTGGCCAATTACTCATTCCTTCCTCCTTAAAATACATTTGAAATTTTTCTACCAGGATGACACATCTTTCTGGTTTCCTCTATTCCTTACTCTTTTTTTCTGACTTCTTTTCAGATTCGTTTCCATATCCCTAAACATCTGTATCCTTGATGATCTTATCCAGGATATGGCTTTAAATATATTCTAAAACTTATGAGTAGCAAATTTCTATCTTCAAACAGCACTTTCCACTAGGTTCTAGATTCCTATGTCTAAATTCTGATTGGAGAGTCTCACTTGGATGTCCAATACCCATCTTAAATTTAGCATATCCAAAGTAGAACTCCTCAACCTCAATCAAACATGTTTGTTTCACAATCTTTGACATTTCCGTTAATGACAACCTTAATTTCTTAGGCCAAAAACATTGGAGTGAGGCTTAACTTTTCTTATTTTTCTATGATATATTCAATTAGCAACTCCTCCTGGCTTTACATTCAAAACATATTCATGGTCTGACCACTTAATTGCTAACACCTGGTCCAAATCAAAGGGCCTATCTGATTTCTTGCTACTAACTTTATCCAATATCCATCTCAATACCATTGTGACAGTGATATTAATAAAGCAGTGTTAGATTATTTCTCTATTCTGCTCAAAACTCTCCATATCATTCAGAGTAAAAGCAAAATATCAGTGATACTTAATGAGGTCTATGTGATCTTTCTCTTTAAATGTTCTGACTACACCTCCTAGTACTTGCCCCACTGCTCATTTTGTTTCAGCTATTGAAGATGTCTTGGTGTTCTTCAAATAATCCTGGCATGCACCTACCTAGGGAAATCTCCATGTGTTAAATCCATTTCCAGGAATATTATTCCTCCACATAGTCAAGGCTCACTCCCTTACTTTCTCAATGTCTTTCTGTAACACATGCTTCTTAGGCCTTCCTTGACTAGCTGTTAAAGTGGCTACTGGTTACCATTTTGCTAAAAATCATAACATTTACCTCATCCTTTAACCCTCATCACTTCCCGTGGTTTATTTTTATTTACTTTGTTGTATGCTTCTATACACTGGTGGAATGTAAT
Organism: Glis glis; assembly: GCA_004027185.1. Classification (NCBI taxonomy): domain Eukaryota; kingdom Metazoa; phylum Chordata; class Mammalia; order Rodentia; family Gliridae; genus Glis; species Glis glis. The sequence continues at coordinate 1,264 of PVJS01048170.1, forward strand.
TACCACCAGATTAATGTTTTTGTTTTCTGATTTACTGTTCACTGCTTTATTCCCGGAATCTAGAACATTGCCTAACATATAGTGGGCATTCAGTTAATATTTGCAGAATGCATAGATGCATAGAAATTCATCTTTCAAAGATCTATTCTTAGAAATTAGTTTAAAAAATCTATTTTTATTAGACTGTTATGCACATTCCCTACCCCCACAGGTTACATTCGAATATATGTATATATACACATATACATACACATATACATATACACATATATATTATATGTGTACACATATATTATATATATATTTATGTATACATATATATATTTTTTTGGTGCTGAGGATTGAACTCAGGGCTTTGCACATTCTAGGAAAGCACTCTACCGCTGAATTACATGCCCACATTTTTTATTTTATTTTATTGAGACAGTGTGTTGCTAAATTGCTGATACTAACCTCAAACCTGCCTCAGCCTCCCAAGTGTCCTCACATATTTTTAATCTGTTCATTGCTTTTGGCATTTTTCCTGGAAATATATAAATATACTGAATATTGTTTTTATTATTCATGATGCTTTCAGTATGGTAATTTTGCATTTCCTCTGAAAGTTGAGTAGCGATACCTTCTTTTTAAATGAGAACCACAAATCAGATCATTGATTAGCTCTTTTCTCAACTCTTCTATTGATTATGTGAGCCAACTTCAGAAAAGCAAGAGTAAAATGATTTCCAAGCCAAAGCCCAGTAGATCATAGGATTGCTTTCAATAAAACTATGGAATTTTGCACATAGTGAAAGGATGAAAGTTTTATATCCTACAGAAACATTAGGGTAAATGCATTTGGGAAGAATTATTCCAGGCATTTCCAATGGACACTTTTATGATGCACTGTTGATCAAAGCTTCAAAGTATCCTATTGAGTGGTTTCATTTCCTATCACATTTCTTCTTTTAAAAGTAGTAAATAGCTATGATAATTCTTATTCCATCATGCCTGTCACATGCAACAAGGAATAATTCATCTTGTTTTCATTATTAAATATCAGTACTGAATATTGAAAGACTAGATGTAACAACTCTGTCAAAGTCTTGCTGCTGCCAGGGCAGCAATTTGTCTGGAGTAATGGCAAGATCTAATGGAAGTGTAATGGTTATCTCTCAGCTTCAACAAGAGCCTGCTGTTTTTTTCTTTCTTTTTTCTTTTTTTTAATTTTTACTCTCGTGTTCCCAAAATATGGTTTGTGATCCACTGGTTGCAAGTAAAATGATTTAGGGTAGTACCTAGACAGATATATTAAAAATTAATTAGTAGATGTATTGTACTGTATGGTATATAAGAAAATGAGAAGTAGATGATAGCAGACAGATACATTAAAAATTAATTAGTACATGCATTGTACTGTATGGTATATAAGAAAATGAGAAGTTGATGATAGCAGAAATGATATCCAACAAATAGCAACAAATAAACAAAATAAGTGACATTAAAGAAAATCCTTGTTATGGGATTTGATCACCAACAAATACCTAAATATTATTTGGTTTCAGAAGGGTAAGTTAATTCACTAAATGAAAATCAGATGTTACCTGATTTTCACTATCCAGGGTGATGTGAGGTAGCATCCCAGGCAGAACCAATCAGACCACCAAAGGTGTTAAATGAGAGTCTTTATTACTGGCCAGTAAGACCACACAGGCATGAAAGCCAAGTGCAGTACTTGACTGCCCTCCAGCATTTTTTTTATACAGGGTAAGATACAATATAAGCTCAGGGTGAAACTGAGATTCTCATGGCAGGTTTCCATAGCAGGGGGTGGGAAGCTCCTATGGTTCCCATAGTATTCAGGTACGCCAAGCAAGGTAAGCATAATGAAAGTACAGAAACAAGAATAGGCAGTTAGCAAGATAACAATAACACAATAACTTACAATATGTTGTTACGACAATCCGTTAACTATCCTGCCAATGTCCTGGCTTAATTTTTTCGAGGCCAACTTCCCTGTTTTAGGGCCAGGTTTGAGCTCATTATGAGTAACAGGTATGGAGTCACTCTAGCTAACAAGTTACTCTGGCTAACAAGCTCTAACTATGCATTATCACAAGGGAGAACACTCAGTGAAGTGTCACGCCCATGGTGAATGAACAAAACAGGAATAATGAGCAAGTTAATGTTAGATAAAATTGTAGTTTAAGATGTACTGTGTTGGCTCAGTTTGACTGATCTGGTAACACTGAGACACCAGAGTAATTGATATTTCTCTTTCCTTAAATATGTACTTTGAACACCTCTTGCTATATATAGACTACACAGAAAACAAATCTTAAATGAAAAAAAGTAAATTTTCCCAAATTCAGCCTCCTTATATATAAATCTTAGTAACACACATATATTTATACTATCCAAGACAAAAATGTTATTTTCCTTTTTATTTACCTCATTATTAAATGATGTGAAATACTTTTTTTTTGGTACTGAAAGCTGAAACCAGGAGCATCCTATCTCTGAGCTCCACCCCCACTCCCAGACCTATTTTGTTTTTTACTTTGAAACAAAGTCTCTCTAAGTTACTGAGGGTCTTGCCAAGTTGCTGAGGCTGGCCTTGAACCCTTGATCTTCCTGTCTCAGCCTCTCCGTACTGGGGTTTTAGGGGTGTGCCACCATGATTGGTTATGAAATACTTTTTTCTTAATCTTCCTTGTATAGTGGCAGCAGCCTAAGTAGAACTTAATTATATTGCTCTTTGGGATATTTTGGAATCCTATTCCCCAAATTCTGAGATTAATACACACACATTTTGTTCAGTTTAACATTGAAAGTTACAGTCTGTCTTTTAGTTTCTGCTTTGAACCTCTAAATGTGATGAAGCAAGAAGAAAACAAGTAGTTGTGACCCGCTTTGGTTCAGTGCTTCCTCTGCCATTTACTAGCTGCTCAGTTTTGAGAAAATATTATCTCCCACAAAATTTGTTTTCTGATCTTTAATTTAAAAAGCTAATACTATATCATGGGTTTGTTGAGATGATTATGTAAAGTAATATCAAAATATTTTATAAAGCCCCAAATAAATATTATTTTATGGATAAGTTTGATAAATATAAAAATATTTAAGTTTTACCTCAGATAGAATTTTATGCTCTTCTTCCTTCAATTTTATGGGTGTTGAACTGCACTTAATGATTAGGAAAACTACATATTTCTTAAGATGCCTCATCAATTATGTGTATTCATTATAAAAACTTGTGTCTCATTTATTTCTGTGTGAAAAAAATCTAAACCTTTCCAAAGAACAACGTTTTATTGCTTTTACTTGTGTTCAACAGTTATGAGAACTGATAAGCAAATCCTAAAGGCATGAACTCAAACTTTATAATTTTGTCATGTATACCTGCAGGAAATTTATTTATTTTTATTTGCACATCAGTGTATAGTGTCTGAGGCACAATGCTATACAAGGCATACATCTATTTCATAGTTCCATTTTGGGGATATCTAAGACAAATTCCTGTCTTATATGTTAATTAGAATTTTGAAATGTGTACAACATAACCAATGAGAGTAATGAGCAGTTTCCTCTTCAATACTGCCCTTGATCTCACCTCATCTTTGTAATGGGCACAGTAATAATATCCATCTCAGAGTATTGTCTTCATAATTAAAAGAGATAAAGAAAATTGCAAAACTATCACAAGAAGATATAGAGGGACATCTTTATAGTCTATAGTTGGCAAGGGATTAATAAAGAAAATGAAGAGACTCACAAAACACAAGTCCAGATTAAATTAAATTAAATTGGATAACAGAATAGAATACTGTATTATAAGTGAAGTATTATATTAGGGAAGATAAGACATATAAGATATAATAAGATATAAGATATATAAGACATATAAGACAAAGGAATATCATTAAAAATATACTAATAATATCCTTAAATCACCTTAAAAAGACATTAAATATCAATAAATGGTATAAAGAGAAAATTAATGAAAAAAGAAACTCAAAACCCAGTGAATATGTGATATAAAGCCCAAATATAAAAATAAAAACACATTGAAATAAAACTCTCCATCCAGATTGGTAAACATCAAAAATTATCAACACAGTTTGGCAAGAAGATGAGTAAATATAAATTATTTTGATAGAGTTTTGAGAAAATAATTAGTATAGCTATTTTTAAGAGAATTTTGGCAATGAAATATGAAAAATTGTCCACAGTTTATGACCTCACTCTTCTCTTCTGTATAATGTGTCTTACAGAATTTTTAAAAATCTCAAGGAAAACATGGAAACACCATGCTATTCACTGAAAACTTAGTAATGAAATCAAAGAACTTGAAAAGAACTTTTTATTCATTTGAAAGGGAATGGTTTCACAAGTCATTGGATAGTTATAAATGGAAAATTAAATAATCTCTTCTCTCTCACATGTATCACAAAAAACACAATACTGATTTTAAAAAGTAATTTGCTGAGAGTATAAAATCATTTATGAAATTTTAATGAACATACACAAAAATGCTATATTTAAAGGACAAGTATGATGTATTGGAAAAGTATACAAATAGAAGTTAAGGTATATTCATAGTTTGGGCAGGGAAAAGGATTAACAGGGATAAATGAGATAAAATTCCTAAGGCCATAGTTATTCTGATTCTGTCCCACTAATACATGAATATAATTAAGCACATCTATCCAATTCTTAAGATTATGTGTAGATAAAAAAATGAAACGAATGTACATCAAGGTCACTCAGGTTTAATTTTTTTTCTTACTTTTCCTATAAAGTTTGATTGAATTCACTTTTAACCTGCATTTTTACAGTTCCTTATAAGTTATTATATTCCCTGTTCTACACAGAATATGCATATTACACTGAGGCTGTAAACTAGTATAACTGGGAAATATGGTAAGCTCAGAAATAAGATTGTTGCAACAAAATGTTATGTTTAATAGCTAAGTGAAAGGCCTAAAGATAAGTAGAATTGATATTGACATTTTCCTGGAGTTTAAAATTTATTTCTCATATTAATCAAAAATTCTTTGTGCTTAGAAAGCTATCTCACTGGGAGGTGCCTCAAAAGTTAAACATTGAACATCTGTTTCTGAGAGAAGGATGAGGACCAGGTAAAGGACCAGGTGAGGACCAGGACAGAAGGTACTCAAAGCTAATTTGCATTGAATACCAGCATACTCTCAGATCTTAAAAATCATCTTTAGAGACACAGGGAAGAAAATGTTAATGCTTTACAGTAATGGACATATTGTACATTTCATATTTTTTAACTCTCATATAAAATGGACTATGTCCCAATAATATATAGAATTCTGGATTTTTACCAATTAGTAATTTAATTAATTCTTTAACACACAAATAAACAAATTTAATTGTTGAAGACTGCATAAGAGATCTCTAAGACTTCTGATCCAAAGTCCTGTACTATTTTATTTTTATGTACAGCTGCTCCAAAATATGTTGACTTCCACACTAAGTATTTTAAAATGCTCTCTGTAAACATACACATAAACATTTATGGAAACAGTTTCTTTTCATCTATGCTAAATATCTTCATTTCCCCAGAATGAATAACTTGGACAATTACAATATCTTTACAGTAGGAAAATCTAAATATTGTGTGTTAGCAATAAATGAATTTCTTTCAGGTTCCCAATCAAACATTCCTGGCTGAGACCTCTTTTAAAAGGAAAGATTAAGTCACATTAATCCTTTTCGTTTTACAATCAGTGTCAGGCTCCTCGTAGGAAGTCTTTAAATATCAGATGAAAATAGGAAGGAAGGAGGACTTGATGGAAGGAAGGACAAAGGAAAAAGGGCGTGGTCACTTTTATTGTCTTTCTAATGCGTTTGGCATTATTCCTGCTTCTTCTTTGCCAACATTATAGACACCTGCTTGCTGGCTCTTTGTATACTCTCACCCCATGGTGGAAGTCCTGTCTCATATTCAGCCTTGTCTTACTAAGTCCCCTTCCCATACAAGGGCTGTTCTTTGTATGTTCAGTCACAATAATACTTTGCCAATTTTAATTCATTTCTTAGAGTCATTCAAAGTATAATTGCAGTGTTTTAATTAAGCATTCACTGAACTGTTTGCCATGCATTCTAAGTACTCATTGATTTGAACATTTTATTTATTATACATTTAATTAATTAATTAATTAATTCAATTATCTATGCTCTCACTTATTTTAAAACAGTTATTATGTATTGAATTGCCAGGTGCAGTGTTAGAATTGGGTGTTAGAAAAGGTGAACAGAAGCCAGAAGTATCATCCTTAGCCCAAGACACATATAAATATCCATATGAGTAAGTTATTGTTATTCAGAGAAATATTTCCTTTTACCACAGGCTTTACTGCTGTGCAGACCAGCTGTCCTAGAAACTATTTCCCTTCGGCGATAAAATTGGACCATAAAAATATTCATGTCTCCGCTAATTTAAAAAATTTATGGATTGCCTCATATTTCAGGCACTGTGCTTGGCATTTGGGGGATTATTAATGAATGGAGTATATTAATTTGTACCTTTAAAAGTCTGCCTATAATTCTGAGGGACTCTGATATAGAAAAGAATATTTTCAATGTGGAAACAAGAAATTTGATAAATCGTTATTCACTTAAAAAAAACAACTCTGGCAATATCTACACAAATAAAATGCGTGTCAATGGCAATTCCTTGGGAGAAGGTGTGACCAGGAGTGTCTGAGTCTTTAGGTGAGTGGCAATTCATTTTAATATTCTTTTCTCAAAATTTTATCTAAAATGCTGAGAAAGTCAGTACTTTAATATAAAACTAATCTAAATTTAATGGATTTTTATATTTGACATGTCTTTCCTCATTTTTAGATGAAAGATTGATAAAAATCTTTCTGTATTTCAGTGTTGCATTCATGACATGTGAGAAATGTTTAAACAAACAATAGCCTTAGTTACAGTAGGGGTGGGGGTGGGGCACATAATGATTCTGCACGAAAATTCTCATCAACCATGTCCAATTTGAGGGAAAGGAATCTAATTTAGATTGAATCCTAATAAGGATGTGTGATCTTTCATTTTTTATTTTTTTCATATTTACTCCTGGAGAAAGGGAATACGGATAAAAGAGGAAGATGTCTCAGATGAATTGCACAGGTCTTGGCTTTGAAAGAGGGCTATTATAAAGCTATTGTGCAAATTCTGGCAGATATAAGATCAAGGTTGTAAGATCTACCAACCAAGAAAGCATCCAATCAGAACATTCAGTGTCGAGAATACAGCAAGAACAGAGTGGGAAGCCAAAAGATGATGAGCCAAACTGAAGAGGTTTCCAAATGGGATTAAGATTCAGAGTGGTGGTGAGATTTCTAAACATTAATTGAGAAGAAAAACCAAGTTTAAATAACAACTTCACATACCAATTTGGAGGAAATGATAGCATTTTCCTTTCAACTTTTTCTAATCTATATTCATTCAAAATATCATCAAAATGTCCCAGTACTTGGGAGGCTGAGACCGGAGGATCCGAGTTCGCGGCCAGCCTCAGCTACTTAGTGAGGCCCTCCGCAACTTAGCGAGACCCTGTTTCAAAATTAAAAAAGAAGAAGAAATAGGGCTGGGGTGTAGCTTGGAGGTAGAATGGCCCTGGGTTCAATCCCCAGTACTGCAAAAAAAAAAAAAATCATCAAAATGAACAATGGACCCAAAAGACTATCTCCTAACTTTTTATCCTAATAATAGAAATATTTGTTCTCAACTTGAAGGAGATGATAGAATATTATTTTAGTTTAGATAATGAGGATATGAAGTTACTTTAGTTAGGTCATTCCTTAGATGTTGCATTTAATCTCAACTTTTAAAAATTATTGTATTGCTTTACTTTGTTTTAGACATGTATAGTTGCATCTCATCACCCAAATAGTGGTTCTTGTGCAGTTAATATGATTCATTGACTCTAACCAAAGACAGCTTCAAAAGTTCTCTACTTCATGAAACACCTACAAACTGAAGCACAGTTTGAATGAAATTGACCAAATTATGGGATGTGAATGTACAAATACATAAAAGTGAATTCCATTATATTTTGTATTTATAATGCTCTGATAAAAACAAAATAGAATAAAGGAACATACTTAAAAGCCAAGTTACATGGGACATTTAAAAATATGTTGGAAAAGTATACACAAAATAAGGATCACCAAAACAACATGAAACATAGCATTTAAGGTTTCAGAAGAGATAATGACCAAAAGTACAACTATGATGACATTTTGAGTAGTAAACTTATTATATTAGATTCAATAAGTTTAAAAGGAAAACATTGTAAAAAGCAATTTATAAGTGTGACTTTAATGTACTGTCAAAATTAGATCTAATGGAGCAAAGTAAACACATAATAGATAATGACAGTCTTCTATTTCTAAAAAAATGATAGATTTGATTAAACGAAAGTATTTCCAGTAGGAAGCACTTAAAATGATGGATACACTGTAAAACATTATTGTAAATGAGTAGGATCTTGATATAAAAGAAAGAGAAGTACACAGAAACCAAAAACAAAGAAACCAAGGACCAGATTGGCGAACTAGAGATCTTTTTGCTCTGGAGGCATCAGTTCATCTGGATGAAAAAGAGGCTTGTGTTTTAGTATCTACATGGGGCCAGGAAACAAAGCAAGAAGTTTAGCATAGATGGTGTTTGAACTGAAAAGCCTGGAAAAAGTAGGGACCCTCAAGATCTACCTAGTGAATGATGGTGTAACAAGAAATGACCTACAGAAATGGGAGCTTAAAAGAAAACCTATTTGCCTCAACGTGAGCTGTGGGTGGGGTTAAACACCTTCTCTGAGAGTTTGTAGCCACCATTCTGTCATGACAAGGATTAAAGTGAACATTTGCATAATTTATATGGGCTGAGAATATAAGCGTCCATAGGTCATACATTTAGGGGCACTTGTCAGGAAAACAAGCTAAGAACATGAAACACAAATATACTAAACATCTGAGGAAATACATCACCATGAGCAAGTGCTGGCAGAAGCAATGAAGCGCAGAATAAATACCCTAAGAATTCAAGTTAATAGAGTTCAAATGTAGAGATCTGCACTGCCCAATAAAAACAAGAGTGTAAGTCACATATTTAACTTTTTAAAAATTGTTGTTTTTAATTGACTAATAATAATCATGTATATTTATGGGGTATAATATGATGTCTCAACATATATATATATATGTATATATATATTAATATATATAATTACAAAAGATTCAATCAATCTAGCATATCTATTACCCACCAAATATATTATTTTGTAGTGATAATTTATAAAATGTTTTATATTAGCAATTTTGAAATATACAATATATTATTATTAATTGTGGTCACCATGCCACACCAAAATTGACTAAAGTGTATTCCTTCAGTCTAATTAAAATTTAGTACAATATGATCAACATTGCCCCTTTGCCCATCTGCTGTTCCCACCCCCCCCAAGTCTCTGATAAATAGCATTCTACTCTCTTTTTCTATGAAATCAACTTTTTTAGATTCCACATATGAGTAAGCTCATATAATATTTATCTTTCTGTGTCTCATTTATATCACAGACCATAATGTCCTCCAGTTCCATCCATATGGTTACAAATGACAGAATGGTCTTTAGGGTTGCATAATATTCCACTATGTGTATGTGTGTTCGTACACATACATATCATGTTTCCTTATATATATTAATATATATTTCATAAATATTTTTTGTCCATTCATCCTTGGATGGACATTTAGGTGGTTTCCGTATATTATCTATTGTGAATAATGTTGAAATGAAAACGGGAGTACAAATATCTCTTTGACATAGTATTTTATATACTTTGGATTTTTACTCTGAAGTAGAATTGTTGTATCATATGGTAATTCTATTTACAGTTTTTTGAAGAAATTCCATGCTATTTTCCAAAATGGCTGTACAGAGTGCAAGGTTCCCTTCTGTCCACCTCCTTATCAGCATTTATTATCATTTGTTCTTTGGATAGCAGCCATTCTCATGGTTGTAAGTTGATATTTCCCTGTGGTTTTAATTTGAGTTTCCCTAAACTATCTGCTGGCCATTGGTATCTCTTCATTTGGAAAATGTCTCTTCAGATCTTTTGCCCATTTTTTATTTGGAATTTTTTGTTTTCTTTCTGTTGAGTTCTTATGTACTAGTTGAGTTCCTTATCACATGTATGATTGCAAATATTTTCTACCAATATGTGGGTTGGATTAGAAGACTGTATAACATAAATTACCCAGATTTTAGCAAGAAGAGAAAATGATTGTGAAAAAGTTATAAGAAGACAAGAAAGATACATATAGTTGGAATCTTAGATGTGGAGAATATAAAGAATGAAAGTGAATACTTAAAGATATGCCTGAGAATTTGCAAGAAATAATGAAAGAAAACAATCTTTACATTTACCCTGATCCGATCATTACACATTGTACACACTTATTGAAATTTCACAGTCACACATAAATATGTACAGCTACTGTGTGTAAAGTAAACAATACACACTAAGAAAAAAGAAGAAAGCAGGGGAAAAGCTTTCAATTCAGGAACACAATGACTCTGAAATTGAATAAATAAAATTTTGTGCCTATGTTTTATATATCTGGTGAATCTATAACACAAGAAAGAGAGAGAGAGAGAGAGAGAGAATCTTAAAACCAAGCAGAGATAAAAGCAAAGTGTAGTCTATTCTTGTTATTTGCAATAGTTATTTCCAATAAATTATTGTGAACACCAAATTAGTACATAGGAAACCATTGCTACTATAAGAAATATACAGTTCTTGTGAGCCTCTTGTCACAATATATTTACCAAGTAATCAATAAATAACCTTATTTTCTGTGTTTCTGTTTAACAATGATCTATTTTATATATTATATATTTTCTTTTACCAGTATAATAAAATATCTGTTAGCAAATTGTTAACTGAATGATCTTAAAATGAATTTTGAAGCTCCTTTGAAGCCAGGAGCTTCAAAGGCTATTTGTTTTATATAGGCTCATTTGCCAACATTCCTATAAAAGAAGCCAATATTAACAGAATTTAAATCCTAAATTGGCATATAAACCTTTTCCTATAAAACACTGCAGGTATTTTTAAAATTCCTCTATAGACTCCTCCCGACCTGTAGGACGTCCTCAACAGGAATTGTGACATTTCTTACTTCTATTGCCTTTGGATACACATGAGGTAGATGTGACTGGCTGAGAAGGCTTTCACATTTTTCTGACCCTAGACAATGTGACCATTTACTTCTATGGCTTTCAGTCTCACAACAATGCTGTCCACTATCCTTTCTATTTATTTATTTATTTATTTATTTATTTATTTATTTATTTGTTTAATTGTGAGGGATATTGTCTTACAAGGTATTAAAACTTATTTCAAAGGTACTGTAATGAGCCCATGTGGTAATGTAATGGAAGTGAACCAATTGTCCAGTGGAGAAGACAAAGCTCACAACATTTACAGATATCTAGTACACACGAAAGCTGGCATTTCAGTTGAGCAGGAAAGGATAATTCATTAATAAATTATGTCGTCACAATTGGCTAGTACCCATATGCTATAGTTTGGATCTTGAATGTCCCCCATTCTAATGTGTTGAAGGCTTGGTCCCCAGCCTAGTGGCATTGGGAGGTGTGGGAGGAGGTGGGGCCTAGTGGGAAGTGTTAAGGTCACTGTGGGAATTCCCTTGAAGGAGACTGTGGGGTTGTATCCCCACAATTTACTTAGCCCCTAATTCAATGTTCACAATAATGTTATAGGACATAACTATTGTAAATTATGAAAATAGACTACAATTCGTTCTTATCTCTGCTTTGTTCTTGGGTGTTCTCTCTCCCTTCTCCTTTTTGCTTTCTGGCCATGAAGAGACTGGCTTTCCTCCATCATGTCCTCCCACCATGATGTGCTGCCACAAGCCCACAGCAATGTTGCTTATATAGCAATCATGGACTGAAACCTCTAGAACTGTGAAAAAGAAAAAGTTGAACATTTATGTTATACAATACCCAAAAACAAATCACAGATCTATTAAATACTTAAATGTACAAGATTAAAATATAGAATTAAATTTAAAATATTATATGTGCAATTTAGCAGTGGTTGAGAATGTTGTAACTAAGCTCATAAAGTGACCTTCCTCCTTCCATATTTGTAGATGAAAGAATTTTTGGAATATTGGCTCCAGTCAAATGGGGATTTCTGGTTGATAGTACCATACCTCATATCTCAATCTCTATCACCCTGAATCTACCCTTACTCTAGCCAGTTTAAAGTAGCTATCAGAGTCTCCTCAACAAGGTATGACCGGTCTAGGGCCTTTATCGTTTGAAGAAAAAATTATCCACCTGAGCCAATCTTCTAAGGTAAAGGGTGATTAAGGTCTAATCGTGCTTTAACAGTATTGAAATTCCTCTGAATTGTTCTTAATGTTAATGGATAAAGAACTAGGATAATATCCATGAAGCCTTAAAACATTACTCACCTCAGGGAACAGATGTTAACATCTCAGGCAGCAAGAACATGTACCGTCTACCTTCCTGATTACAAATGGGAGGATATTTATGTTGATGTTGTCAGGCTGGAAATTAATAAAGAACCCAAAGACTAATGAGGAAAGAAACACAAATTAGCCAATATGGACCTGTAGTTAACTTCTAAAAATGTGTGCTTTTAAAATATTTTGAGATACAGTCAACAGTATCAAAAGACTTTACCTAGAAGAATTGCATATGCAAAAATTGTTTTTATTATTTTTGTAAAAGATGCCACATGACCTTGACCTTCTAGCTTTTGTGAATTCAAAGTTTTATCAAGATGTAATTTCCTAAGAGCATGTAGAAATACATTTATTTTATTAGGATTTCACTTTAAAACAAAGACTAATGGGTTTTTCTCATTAAAATACAGTATAGATATCAAGAGTCAACCAAAAATTTTTTGAAAAATTACTCTCCGTAAATTAGTACTGAGCATGATTACTTGGGCTGACATAAACATAAAGAATGAGTGATGAGAACATCTGATCATTTAGCAGAACGTAATGAAACAGATGCCAGACTCTGGAGAGCTCATCTATGAGAGAGCTTTCATGTTGGCAGAGGAGTCAAAGGAACTTAGTTTCCTCCTTTCCCACCTAAGACATTTAAGTTTCATCATGTGAACACTGGAGGATAACTCTTCAAAATATAATTAGGTCTTATCAAATCAGTTCTACAAGTCTTAGAAAAGGTGCATGCCATTGAGCACCGCAACCCTAGTTGGATAGATTTGATCCAGCTTGGTTAATTTTAACAAATCCTAATGAAATAGTTTATAAGAGCATGGAAATGATTTGATGACAATGATTGAAAATACAACTTGATATTAGAACTATTTCTACTATATATGTAAATTAAGGTGTAATTACATACTCCAAGCTACAGGATTTAAATTTGATATCCTAATCAAGAGGCAATTAGGGTTTGGGTGTTAATACCAGAATTCTGCCTCAGTATAGAAGTTCTAGAAAATTAAACACACCCCTGGATCCTGAATTATTGATTCTTACTCTTAGATATATGAAATATTTGTCATAGATGCCTAAAAGGCTAAATGAAGAATTAATTTGATTTGTTTTCTTGAAGGAAAACAGTTCTTATTTCTATGTAAGTAGTATAGGTTAAAAATAAAAATCCGAAAAACTCAGAAATGATGTACCCCCAATACTATGGTGACCAGTCTTTTAAACATCTCTTTAAGCATATGTGCATATATAAAAAAGCAATTTTAGCTGGGCGTGGTGGGGCATGCTTGTAATCCCAGTACTTTGGGAGGCAGAGACCGGAGGATCCGGGTTCGTGGCCAGCCT
>PVJS01048171.1:0-15151 GCA_004027185.1 Glis glis
GATCCTCCGGTCTCTACCTCCCAAAGTACTGGGATTACAAGCGTGCGCCGCCACGCCCGGCTTTTTTTTTTTTTTAAAGCATATGACAGCCAGGCATGGTGGTGCATGCTTGTAATCCCAGTACTTGGGAGGCTGAGACAGGAGGATCACAGGTTCACAGCCAGCCTCAGCTACTCAGTGAGGCCTTTGGCAACTTAGTGAGACCCTGTTCCAAAATAAAGAATAAAGCCAGGCGTGGAGGCGCACGCTTGTAATCCCAGTACCTGGGAGGCTGAGACAGGAGGATTGCAGGTTTGCAGCCAGCCTCAGCTACTTAGTGAGGCCCTTTGCAACTTAGTGAGGCCATGTTTCAAAATAAAGAATAAGCTGGACGTGGTGGCACACGCTTGTAATCCCAGTAGTTGGGAGGCCGAGACCAGAGGATCTGGGTTCGCGGCCAGCCTCAGCTACTTAGGCCCTCCGCAACTTAGTGAGACCCTGTTTCAAAATAAAGAATAAAAAATAGGGCTGGGGGTGTAGCTCGGAGGTAGACTGCCCCTGAGTTCAATCCCCAGTACCACAAAAAAATATAAATAAAGAATAAAAAATAGGGATGAAGGTGTAGCTTGGAGGTAGAATGCCCCTGGGTTCAATCCCCAGTATCACAAAATAAATAAATAAATAAATAAATAAATAAATAAATAATAAAAAATAGAGCTGGGGGTGTAGCTCAGAGGTAGAATGGCCCTGGTTTCAGTCCCCAGTACCAAAAAAAAAAAAAAAACAAAAACAAAAAACCTTAGGAATCGGCCGGAGAGGTCTGCGGTTTTATCTTGGAGGGATGCTGTCTCATCGCTGTAGTCTAGTCCCTTTCCAGAGGAACGCAGTACAGAGGACTGTCATCACAGGCGCCCTGGCGTTTGGAGCCTGGCTCCGCCACTCCCAGCTCTGTGGCCGCCAGCAGCAGCGCTGTCTCGGCTTCAGCCCCTCCCTGTGAACGGGCTGGCGAGGCACAGGCCTCCTCCCGGGTTGGCGCGGAGGTGGCGCGGAGTCCCCTCAGCAGCTCCCTTTGCGCAGGCTCTCGTGATCGCTGGGATTTCGCTCCAAGCCGCGAACCTCTACGGCTACATCCTTTGTAAGATGGGAGGCGAGAGCGACATCAGCAGGGTCACGGCCAGCTTCCTGTCCCAGACGGTGTTCCAGACGGTGAGTTTCTGAGGCTTCCTGGGGACCACTGCCCTCCAGACACTGAGTGAAGGAGGCCCAGCTGGTGACGCGTCGCCTGTCCCCCAGGCTGCCGCTGCTTTTTTATTGTGGTAAAATATTACACAATTGACCATTTCCAAGTGCACAGTTCTTGGCAGTAAGTACTTTCCCAATGTTGTGTGGCCATCACCACTGCCCACTTCCAGAACTTTCCACTCACCCCAGACTGAAACTCTGTACCCATGAGACACTGACGCCTCATTCCCTCTCCCCCAGGCACTGGCACCCGCCGTTCACCCTCTATGGACTTGGCGACTCGAGGGACCTCCTATAAGTGCAACCAGCCAGTACTTGTCCTTTTGTGACTGCCATTTCATTTTAAGTGATTGTTAAAACCTGTTGCATTAAGAACCACAAAGTATTTTTTTTTTTAAGTTAGCAGATACTTCTAGAAGTGAGCAATAGATGAATTTTTTGTGGTCCTGGGGATTGAACCCAGGGGCATTCTACCTCTGAGCTGCACTCCCAACCCTATTTTATTTTATAGTTTGAAACAGGGTCTCATTAAGTTGCTGAGGGCCTCGCTAAGTAGCTGAGGCTGGCCGCAAACCTGTCTCAGCCTCCCAAGTACTGGGCTTGCCTAGCATGCACGAGGTCCCTGGTTCAATCCCCAGCACTGCCACAAAGCAAAACAGAACTCGGTTTGCCTAGATGAGTCTTTTGAGCTTGACAGGACTCGTCTTGCGATGGTCCCAGGCATCTTTCATTTGAACGATGCTGCAGCGTGCTGGAACACTGAACAAGCAGGTCTGCAGGTTTCCTGGTCAGCCTCGTGTCGGGACAGCCAGCCACCGTTCCCCTTCCCTTTGCAGGCCTCCCCCGGTGACTTCCAGAAGCCTGGCCTCGAGGGGCTGGAGATTCACCAGCACTAGGTGAGAAATGGATCCAGGCTGGGGCCACAGCCGGGCTGGAGCGACTGCGCGTGGGGTGGCCCCGGGGCTCTGCAGTCTTGTCACCCTTTAGAGACCTCTCGCCTTCCTCACCTGGAGCAGGTGCAAATCCAAGCAGCAGCGCAGGCGGAAAGCGAGGAGGGGGAGGAGAGGCCGGGAGGGAAAGGACAAGGGATTTGCCCGCCCTCCACTGTTATGCCCAGGGTGGTCAGAAACAGGAATTCACTGTTCCCCCTGCCGGTCTCAGTTCCTGTGTCTCATCCTCAACACGAGAATGATGTCGAGTTTATATTTGTCTCTCGAAAAAACCTAGAGATTGTCTGTATGCAACCCTGGAAATTACTGGATATACTGGACACACCGGTAACAGGGTGTACACGCAGACTGCAGGTCTCCTGTGGGTGACTTATGGGCTTTTCCAGGGATTTTCGATGGCTCCCGGCAGCACTGTGCGCAGCCCTGCTGTGGTCTAGATTCTCCATCTGACCAGTGCGCACCTGGACGCTGCCGTCTGTAAGCAGGACAGTTCTGCAGTGAAGCTGCACTCACCCCTCTGGTTAGAAACGGCTTAAACCGGGGTTCTGCGATGGAGCGGGCCTCTGGCACAGCGGCATCCCTGGCCCCAGGCCCTTGGTTTCCAGGAAGCAGGCCTCGCGGGACAGGCTCAAGAG
Source organism: Glis glis (assembly GCA_004027185.1). Classification (NCBI taxonomy): domain Eukaryota; kingdom Metazoa; phylum Chordata; class Mammalia; order Rodentia; family Gliridae; genus Glis; species Glis glis. The sequence goes on from PVJS01048171.1 coordinate 2,807, forward strand.
GATGTTTTTATTTTATTTTATTTTATTTTATTTTTTTATTTATTTTTGCGATACCGGGGATTGGGCCCAGGGGCATTCTTCCTCTGAGCTATACCCCCAGCCCTATTTTTCATTCTTTATTTTGAAATAGGGTCTCACTAAGCTGCCGAGGGTCTCACTAAGTAGCTGAGGCTGGCCGCGAACCTGCGATCCTCCTGTCTCAGCCTCCCAAGTACTAGGATTACAAGCGTGCACCACCACGCCCGGCTATGTTTTTATTTTAAAATGGCTCGTGTGTAAGGAACGCCCTGTAGCATGTTCTAAAGAAGGTGGACAGAGCGCAGATGATTAAAGTGTCTTGAGGACGTGACTTCACATGGCGCCAGCGTCTGGTCCCTTTTGCCTACGACCCCACCTGTCCCGAGCGGGCCAGGGGTGACGGGCTGTGCTGCCGATGGGCTCCGCGGCCTGGGCTGCTTGGTCTTCAGTGCTGTCCTGTGCTTCAGGATCTAGTGAGGTTCTCTTCTTCTGATTGATGGGGACTACAAAACTCTTGGATTCCTGGAAAACAAGACGACGGGCACAGAGGGCTAAAGCTCATCGGCCCTGCGGGCAGCCCTGCCATGGGCCGGGGAAGGCCCAGCCATGCTGGGGCGGAATTCCCTGATGGCCCAATTCTACAAAAAGTCAATTTCTGTGATGCCCCGAATATTAGAAAATGACCCGAAAGCCTCCTGCTGCCCACTGGTTAGAACCCGTGGCTGGAGCTTCACACGGCCCGTTCTGCAGTGGACCTGCGAATGCCGTGACTCGACAGAGAAGACCCAGCCCCGAGCTGAGCGCCAGGAGCCCTACTGTCACCTTGCCTTAGGTCCCAGCCTCTGTGGCTCCTGCAGCTCAGTCAGCCTGCAGGTGGGCTTGCTTTAGCTCACCATGGCTTTTGGGGGGTGAGGGGTGTTTAAATCAATTTTTTTTCTTTTTGGTATTCAAGGTTGAGCCCAGAGGCGTTCTACCTCTGAGCTATACCCCCAGCCCTATTTTTTTAAAATTGGAAACAGGGTCTGGCTAAGTTGCTGAGGTTGGCCCCGAACCTGCGGTCCTTTTGTCTCAGCCTCCCAAGTACTGGGATTACAGGCGTGTACCACCATGCCCGGCTTAAATCAATTTTTTAATAGTCTTTTGTTGTTGTTGTTGTTAGTACTGGAGATTGAACCCAGGGGTATCCACATCGGAGCTACACCCCCAGCCTTGTTTTATTTTTTATTTTGAACCAGGGTCTTACTAAGTTTCTAAGGTTGGCCTCGAACCTAAATTCCTCCTGTCTCAGCCTCCCAAGTACTGGGATTACAGGTGTGCACCACCACCCCTGGCTTTTTAATAATCTCACTGAGATGGATTTCCTGTGCCATAATTTTCACCCTCACTGTGTTTTGTTTTGTTTTGTTTTGGTACCAGGGATTGAACCCAGGGGCGTTCTACCTCCGCGCTACACCCCCGGCCCTATTTTTTTATACTTTATTTTGAAACCGGGTCTCACGAAGTTGCGGAGGGCCTCACTAAGTAGACAGAGAGAGGGAGAGGGAGGGGGGGGAGAGAGAGAGAGAGCGAGCAAGCTGAGGCTGGCTGCGAATCGGATCCTCCAGTCTCCGCCTCCCAAAGTACTGGGATTACAAGCGTGTGCCACCACACCTGGCTCCTCACCGTGTTTTTTAAACTATGAGTTAGTTTACTACATTGACACACTGGGAGCTCTCTCCTGGATTCCTGGGTGGAGGGGACCACTGTGTGGCCGTCGCAGTCCCCACCATCCCTGCTGTGTGCACCCGAGGCCGCTGGCGGCGACCACTGTGACTATGTGGAAGGTGTCCTTCTCACCCCGGCCCGCTCTGCTCTATCATGGGGCTTCCGCCCAGCACGTGTCTGAATACACAAGATTCATTTCAACACTTACTCTGAATTATACTTCTGTAGGCCAACGTGGCTGGTGAGTCCGGAGCATCAGCAAAAAAGGACTGGCCTTTGTCACAGCTCTTACCTTAAAGAGACCGAGGAAGAAAATGAGAGGCAGGAAGGAGCCGGTGCACAAGGCCTTGGGGCTGCCTCTGTGGTGGCAGCTGAGCACTGGGGCCCACCCATCATGAACAAAGCAGAGGACGGAGGTCGGGGGCCCCAGGACCTCAGACACGGTCCCTGCGCCACGGGCCATGGCTGGCGTTCCAATGAAGGTGGAATGAGTTGGGTGGTGTGTGGCAAATGCAGGGTCCAGGGCCTGACAAAGAACTGATTGGGCATCGCCTGAGTGGCCCCGGGAGTCTGCATTTTAATAGATTAATCAGTTCTTTGAGTAAATAGATAAATGAATGCACATAGTAAAAAAAAAAAAAGTATGCAATACAAAAGGAAAATACCATGAAAGGCAAGTCCAAAAAAGGCTACTAGTGTTTTGGGCATCTTTCCAGAAATACACACATATAAATGCGGCCTATGTACACGCGCGTACAGACTCTCAGACTTTAGATTTGTATGGGGGCGTGCCCTGCACACACGGGGCCTGTTGATTCTTCCACACGTAACTTCATCTTCAGACACCTCCCTGGCATGGAGGGGTCTGCTAGTCCTCCCCAGCTGTGGCTGGCCTTTGTCACAGCTGTGGCACTTGGTTCCAGTCCCCTCCTGGCCACACATAGGTGGTCTGCAGGACACATAACCCAAGGGGACTCGACCCTCTGAGAGGTGACTGGGCTCGAGGGCGCCTGGTGGCTGTGCCCAGCTTCCCTCAGAGCCACTTGGCAGCTAAGATGTTGGAGAGGGCAAGATCCTCCTCCCCGTGCTCCAGCGCGGCTCAGTGCTCCTCCCCATGCTCCAGCGCGGCGCAGTGCTCCTTCGTTTCCTCTCAGGCCTTTGCCCCTGCTCAGGCCTTTGCCCCTGCATGTCTCATCACCCAGGGGGGCTGGAAGGCAGCTGCTGTATGCTATATTTTGGGGGGAACCACACACCGCAGAAGTGCTTTTGGGTGTGGGCACAAGGGGAGGGCTCGGGACACCGTCCTGGGCTCCAGGGTCTCTGGGTTCTCTGGGGGGCTCCCGTCCTCACAGCAGCCCTGCGCCCCTCCCCATGTCCTTAAGGCAGGCACCCCACACCGTCCCCCGGGCGCCTCCTCTTGACATGGCCCCAATCTCACCATTCCCACAGGCTCGGCCTGCACCCTCCCGAGCCTGCGGGCAACCTGAGGCCTGGTCGCCTCTCGGATGTGGCGTCCCAAAGGGACAGCAGGACGACCTTGAGACCTCTTCCTCGTCAGTCCTTTTCCCTCTCCTGTGCGTCCCTTCCTCTCCACGCCAACGCACAGACACAGGTGCATCACGTCCCCATGCTGCCACCCCACGCACAGGGGTCCCGCTCCAACATCTCTGTTTCTTCCCCGACAGAGGAAGCAGAGCTCTGAGGCCTGGTGCCCACCCGACTGCACCCGGGTGCCACCCTCCCCTCACGGCCGTCCCTCGCGTCTTCCCTCAGTCCCCTGTGCCTCTGCTAACTGTGACTTCCATCTGGTGAGGTCCTGTCACAGGCACACGGAGCTTAAGCAAGATCAGTTCTTATGCTGGGGAAACAAATATGGAGGGGAAGTGGTTTAAAGAGCATGGGAGGTCCTTCCCATCCCGGAGTGGGCATGGAGGGAAACTCGAGCCAGCCACCCTCCTTCAGTTCCCGAGGCCAGATCCTGGGGGACCCAGGTCCTCAGAGAAGAGCATCTTCACGGAACATGGTCCCCAGCCGCAGGTCAATGACAGCGGCTCATGGAGAGTGAGGAGGGTCCCTGCTGGGCGTCCCGAGAGGCAGGGCACTGGGGACCTCGCTGCGGGGTTTCACGCAGACCCTCATTCCTCTGTAAGACGGGCCCCACCTCCCACCCCAGCGGCCACTCCTCTTCTTGTCCCCTCTCCGACCCCCTGCTGCCACCTCCCTGAACAATTTCGCTGTCCCAGGCTGGCCCAAGAGGCCCCTCCCAGAGGTTTGCTTGCTCGGTGGTCTAGCTCCAACACCCCTAGTCGCATCGGACCTGTGTCGTGCCTGTGAGGGGCCCCTCTAGGCGACAGTGTGCCCACTCACCCACCGAGTCCAGACCCACCCACCTATGTGCGGGTCCAGAGGCACTCTGCCCAGGAGAGGGACCTTCAGGTCCTGACACATGACCTCCGCGCCCCCAGTCGTGGGAGGGAATATCTGAGATTCTTTCTGCAAGAAAATCAGAGGGCAGGAAACCCGAATTCCAGAATCAGAAGGATGATCACATTTTTTAAAAACTATTAAAAAACAGCTCATTCTGAATGTAGAACGCTACCCACCAAAAGAAATTTCTTTCAGTTAACAACAGAGGATTTGAATTGAGAATCCACTTCCCGCAATGACGGGGAAGCGGAGACGGCTTCACCGAACCGTTCCTACGGTTTCCTGAGCCGTGAAGGTGGGGGGTCTGTGCAGCCCCCGCCCCCCGCCCCCGCTCACCTTGCACTTGGGGCACACGAAGCCGCTCATGTTCTCCACCACCCCGATGATGGGCAGCTTCACCTTGCGGCAGAAGCTGATTTCTTTCCGGACATCCTGGAGTGAGATTTCCTGTGGAGGGTCAAACAGACCAGGGATCCCAGAGTCAGTACGACAAACAGGTCTGTATGATGGGGGAGATGCTGCGACGCAGGGGACCCCCCCCCCCGTAAAGCCTTGGAGAGGTGTGCCATTTATTTATTTAGCGCCTGTCATTTTATAAGCCGGATCCTAGCTGCTATCATGTCCCACCAAACCCCAAAAGGATAAACAAAGGAGGCAAGTGACAAACGTTCTACGCTGAGCCGTGGTGTGCACTATTTTGTGCAGCTGCAGCAGAGGCTGCTCGGGATCCAGAGCCTAACACATCTCCTACCTAGCCCTTTACAGAACAAGTTTGCTAATCCCTCTTTGACATTATGAGCACAAACCACTTTATGGACAAAAAGAAAATAAGGAATATGCCCACTCCAAATATACATTTTTGGCCAGGTGTGGTGGCACATGCTTGTAATCCCAGTACTTGGGAGGCTGAGACCAGAGGATCGCAGGTTCACGGCCAGCCTCAGCTACTTAGCGAGGCCCTCTGCAACTTAGTGAGACCCTGTTTCAAAATAAAGAATAAAAAAGATAGGGCTGGGGGTGTAGCTTGGAGGTGGAATGCCCCTGGGTTCAGTCCCCAGTATGGCAAAAAAAAAAAAAAAAAAAAAAAAAAAAATATATATATATATATATATGCTTTTTTTTGGTACTGGGGATTGAACCCAGGGATCTTCTACCTCTAGGCTATACCCCCAGCCCTATTTTATATTTTATTTTGAAACAGGGTCTCACTAAGCTGCCGAAAGTCTTGCTAAGTTACTGAAGCTGGCCTTGAACCTGTGATCCTCTTATCTCAGCTTCCCAAGTCCTGGGACCACAGGTGTGCACCACTGCGCCTGGCTTCAAATACACTTTTAAGCTCTGAACGTTTATCTTAGTGTCATCGTGCCGTGACCACTGTCCTGCCTGGTCCCCGCCTGGTTTTCCTGCTCAGCGTAATCACAGGTGCATCCGTCGGGTGCTGCTTGGGCCCCTTACTGCCAGTATGGCTGACCTTAGCTTGTGTTATCTGGCCTCTCATCTCGTTGCTCCTCTGTGGCTCAGTGTCCTATAAATAGAACTCTGCCACTATATCTAATGTGACCCCTAAAAAGCTACACTGCCCACGCCAGTGCTGGACATGAGTGGTTGTGAGAAAGGGGGTGTCCCTGGTCTGAAGCCACATTTTCCAGACAAGTTGTAGCAAATGTGGGGAACCCCCCAGGACCCCCAGAGCAGGACCAGCACGTGCCCGGTCCGTTGGCTCTTCTTGGATGATCCTAAGGGTGAGCTCGCTGCCTTTGTTCTATTTTTTTTGTGTGTGTGGTACTGGGGATAGAACCCAGGGGCATTCTAAATCCGAGCTACACCCCCAGCCTTATTTTTTGTTCTTTATTTTTAAACGGTCTCATGAAGTTGCGGAGGGCCCCACTAAGTAGCTGAGGCTGGCCACGAACCCAGATCCTCTGGTCTCAGCCTCCCAAGTACTGGGATTACAAGCGTGCGCCACCACGCCCGGCTCTTTGTTCTATTTTTTGGTGCTGGGGATGGAACCCAGGGCCTGTGCAAGCTACGGTAAAGTTAACGCAGGTGTCTGCACATCCTGGCCGGGCGTGGCTGTGGACGCGGGTTCTGAGCCTCTGCGAGGCCCAGGTCTCGGGGCTGCACAACAGCCTGTCTGGTGTGGAGCAGGGCAGACCTGGCTCCCGGCACTTGCTCACCTGTGGCGTGGTGATGATCACCGCTCCGTCGATGTGTGCTGCGGCCAGATACTGGACCACTGAGAGGTGCTCGTCGGACGTCCCGGGCGGGGTGTCCACAAGGAGGTAGTCGACCTCTCCCCAGTCCACGTCGCGGAGGAACTGCTTGATCATGCCTGGAAAGGAGCGGAAGCTGCTGCCTGCTCGCCTGCTTTCTGCCACCGGGACTCGAGAGAAGCAGCCTGCCCTCTGCACGCACGTTTGGCCCATGCTCTCTGTATAGCAGTGGCTCTCACCTGGGGGTGGGCCTGTCCCCAGGGGGCACATGGTGAGGTCTGGGGACCTGCTTGGTTGCTGAGAGTAGGCCACGGATGCCACTGGCATCTAGTGGTATGGGCCAGGGATGCCGTTCAAACTGTACCATTGTGAGCGCCTCCTCCAACAAAGACATGCCTCCCCCGACAGCTGTTGGGGGAGGCCAAGGACACCTGCTCTCAGCAGCGCTTTTGTTGTGTGCGGTGCTAGGGATTGAACCCGGGGGCATTCTATCTCTGTGCTACACCCCCAGCCCTATTTTATTTTTATTTTGAAACGGGCTCGCTAGGTTGATGAGAGTCTCACTACTTGCTGAGACTGTCCTTGAACCTGTGATCCTCTTGTCTCAGACTCCTAGTACTGGGATTACAGGCAAGTGCCACCGCGCCCGGCTCTTAGCAACACTTTTATGTCATGACCTTGTGTCTCAGCACCAGATCATCCTGGTAGGAACCTCATCTCGCAGACTTCTCTCTCTGACACAAAGAAGCCACCATAAAACCGGAATAAAAATAACTTCAGGATTCTATAGATCTTAGGGAGAGAAAAACTCACAGCAGATATTTAAAATTACATAATGGGAACTGGTATTTCTCATAGCTCTCTTCAATCAGTGAAGACAGAGGCAACGGGATGCTTAAATAGAATGCACCGCAGGGGCTGGGGTGCAAGTCCATGGTGGAGAGCTTGCCTAGCATGAGTGACGTCCTGGGTTCCAGCCCCAGAATGAGGAAAAAATAAAATAAAACGCAGGGCAAAGCCCAGCAGGTGGCCGCGGCGTCCTGGCAGGCAGGACTCTACGCGAAGCCGAGCGTGAGGAGGGGCGGCGGGGTGCAAACCGTTTTTCTTTGGTCCCCTCCAGATGACGGCATCGTCAGGGCTGCTGAGCAGGAAGCCCACCGACATCACCCCCAGGTTGTCCTCCACGTACTGGAGAGGGAACAGGACGAGGGCAAGACACACATTATTCAAAACCAAAACACCGGGGCACCTCCCTGTGGCTCTGGTCTGGGTCCTGGCTGAAAAGGCCATTTTGGGGCAAAGTTATCATGTGACATATGAGTGTATCCTCTCTCTCTCTTTTTAACCCAGGAGCATTCTACCTCTGAGCTACAACCCTAGCTCTTTTTACTTTTTATTTTGAAGCAGAGTCTTGCTGAAAATCTCACTGCTGAGGCTGGCCTCGAACCTGTGATCCTCATGTCTCAGCCTCCCAAGTACTAGGATTACAGGCGTGTGCCACCACACCCAGCATGAGCATTCTCAAGCCATTTTTGAAAAAAAAAAAAGTCACCATCTTGAAGGGATTTGAAAGAGGACCGTGTGGCTCTGCGCTGCAGTGACAGTCCACGAGCTGAAGTAAACACAGGCCACCTCCTCAGCTGTCTTACTCGGGTCTGTGACGGTGGCCCTCTGTCTGTGTTTGTAGATAGTTTTACTGGCACACAGTCATGGTCCTTCAGTCGCATGCTACTACTTTCACAACAGCAGAGAATACAGGTCCACAGACAAAATATATTTACTCTCTGCCCTTTTTTATACAAAGTCTGCCAATCCCTGGTCTTCACGGTGTCCCCTATTCTGGAAGAGTGCTTCGATGAGTATCTGTGGACTGACAGGTGGCTTGAGAAAAACGCTGGTAATGCACCGCAAATCCATGATGTACCCATGACCCACACACGCCACCCTCACACGCCACCCTCACAAGATGGCAAAGATGGGGACACTCACCACTGGGGACCAGCCTGAGCCACTCTGGTGAACCTGTGTGAACATGAGCGTTGACATTAATCTGTGAGACACTGTGCGCCCTGGTCACACTATGTGCATAGACATACCACAGGAAGTAGACAGTGTTACAGAATACAATCCACCATTGTGTACAGTACCACTAAATTCTCAATCGGGTGTGAACAGCTGGGGGAGGGGGTAACGGAGGATATAATCCAATCAACGCGCTTTGCTCTCCAAGTTGGATTATTTTGAAACTCTGCCTGGGTCTCTGGTCAGGGAACCAAAATGATTCAAGTTCAAAGATAGCTTTGCATCTGAGGCATTTTAAAAGAGTGAGAGAAATGGGTTGGGGTTACTGGGAAAATGCAGTGAGCTGCGGAGTGGCAAGGTTGCTTTCGTACACGTGCAGGAGTCAAGGAGCTGATGACTTTCAGGGACCCCGCTGATTCCAAACCTGCCCTGGCAGCAGCCTGAGTTTCGGCGCTGGTCGGGATTGCTGCTCCCAGGGCAAGAGCTGGGGTCACCAGGAAGCCGCTGCGGTTACTTCAAGACTCAGACCCTCCCACCAGCAGGAGGTCAGCGGTGTCCAAGGCTCAACTCTGCACCCCTCAAGATGAAACCAGAACTTCAGCGACTTCCAATCACACATCGGTCTTAGAGACCCTGCTTTAGACCATACAGAGCAGCCCAAGTCAAGGGCTATTTTTCTTGACTGAAGCCTTACTTTTTTCGCCAGCTTTCTTGAGATACAATTCACACACCAGGCAACTCATCCATTGAGAGTGTACGACTCAGCGCTTCTCTGCACGGGTGCAGAGCTGGGCATCTATGCCACAGTGCTGTTTAGGACATTTGCACCCCTTAGCTGTCACCCCTCAACCTCCCCTGTGTCCCCCCAGCCTAGTAGACCTCTCATCTACTTTCTATCTCTATAGATTTCCTGTTCTGCACATTTCATATAGATAGAATTCCACATGTTTTTCTGTGATTGACATCAAAGTTTTACTTGTAAAAAAAAAACACTATTGACTCTTATTTATAGCTGTTCGCTAAGTCACTGTCTTAAAAGAGGGATAAACATGATCCATTAGGCAGAAGACAATAGTGGAACTTCTGTTTTATTTTTATCATTTAATATTTTTTTCTTGCTATGTTGCTGAGGCTGGCCTCCAACTCCCGAGGTCAAACAGGTGCATCCTCCCCTTCTCCCCTCTCCCCCCCCTCTCTTTTTCTTAGTACTAGGGATTGGACCCAGGGGCATTCTACCCCTGAGCTACACCCCTCGCCCTTTTGATTTTTTATTTTGAAACCGAGTCTTGGTAAGTTGCTGAGGCTGGCCTCAAACCTGTTGCCCTCCTGTCTCAGCCTCTCAAGTACTAGGTTTACAGGCGTGTGCCGCTGTGCCCAGCTGCTGCCCCTGCCTTCTGAGGAGCTGGGTCTTGAGGTGCATGCCAGTGCACCTGGTTTTTATTACAGCAAGTAGCTTACAGCCACATTGGGGGTGTGTACGGCAAAACGTGGTACCGACCAGGCATGTGAAGGAGAACCTCACCCACAGGTGGCGTCACTCCCCCTCCAGCACCCTCATGCAAACCCATAGCCTCAGCGACCCTCCAGCCCACCCGGCTTCAGCCCAGCTGGCCCTCCCTCCACCAGCTGCTAAGGGCCACCCCCTCTCAGAGAGCAGCTCCCTGCGCCTGCTTCCATCTGCTGCTGTCTGTCATCCGCCTCTCCCGCCAGGCTTTATCTGCCTCTTTCACTGCTGTCCCCCCAGAACAATGCCTGGCGTGAGACAGAGGGAGCCTGTCTTAAAAGCCCAAGTCCAGCCGGGCATGGTGGCGCACGCTTGTAATCCCAGTACTTGGGAGTCTGAGACTGGAGGATCTGGGTTCGCGGCCAGCCTCAGCTACTTAGTAAGGTCCTCCGCAACTTCATGAGACCCGGTTTCAAAATAAAGAATAATAAAATAGGGCTGGGGGTGTAGCTTGGAGGTAGAATGCCCCTGGGTTCCATCCCCAGTACCACAAAAAAAAAAAAAAGCCCATGTCCACGCACCGCCCTGGGGGCATCCTCTCGGGACCGGTGCCCACCAGCCAGCACGACCACAGCCCCGCCCTGCCTCGCAGTCTCAGTTCCCCAGGAGAGACCACAGGGGCAGAAAGAGTCCCTCGCTCCAGGGTGCAGGCCGGAGCAAACCCCGGCCGGCATTCCCAGTCAGGGCTAAATTTCCGCGTCTCACTTCTGCATTTCGCTTGCTGTTTCCCTGCCCTTCTGAGAAGCCATCGAAACCAGTGTTTCTCGAATGGTGTGTGGACTTCACATACAATCCCACCCCGCAAGTCCACAGCTACTGTCACAGTACACACAGGCCATCGCATCCCACTGAAACGTGCAGCTCTGCGCGCCTGGTCTAACGGTTCAGCCCGAGTTGTGAACTATAGATTACCTGTTCTCCTTCCAGTCCCATGATCTTGGGAATTGATGGCCCACATATATCGATGTCTAGAAGAGCGACCTGGGGAAGAGGGATCAGGTGGTTACATAACCGAATGCTTAATCCTTTAGATAGAGTGGGAGAGACAGGATGGAGGCAGGGAGGAGGGAAGAGACAGTCAGCTTCTCATGAGGGATGGTGATAACGTTGACCTAGGAATCATAATTCCAACTCCCAGGGCAAAGTTCGTTAACACTGCCCTCCCCCACCCCACCCCCGTCTCCCCCAGCTGCTGAGCTCCTCTGGGGAGATCTTATGGGCCGGGTGTCAGGTCACGGGGATGCTCAAGGTGAGTCACTGTTTACACAGCCCTAGGAGCTGGTATCATTCTCTCTGCTTTACAGAAGAGGAAACTGAGGTTCAGAGAGGCCCAGTGAACTGTTCAATGAGCCAGGAACACAGCTGGGACATAATCAAAGCGTCCAATGCCAGGATTCTTTGCACTACTCCGTGGGGCCCAGAAAGGAGGGCCAGAGCAGAAACTCTAGCTGAGCTCTGACCCAGCCCTGGCTTCCTGTCACACAGAAGGTTAACGATACGTTTTCAAAAACAAAATCGAACACAAGAAATAAATCTAGACACGCTCCTTGCTGGTGGCTTCGGTGTGGTCTCTGAGGACCCCTCCACTCCCCAACACTCTGCCTTCCTGGCTGATCCGAGTCTGATAAATGACAAGGTCTCCGGACCTCAGGAACCCTGTGAGGTGAAGGGCGGGGCTGGGGTTCATCTGAAAGCTGCGATGGCTCAGATCCTCAGATCCCAGGTGCGGTGCCTCTGGGTAACTTTGTAACTTGCTCCGAAGTCCTTTCTTGCTTCCCTCTTAAGTCCTCTTAAACCCAACCTCCTTCTTCCTCCTCAGCAAGGCGATCCACCATGAGGAGCTTCCAGGATGGCTGCTGCCTCCTGCACTCCTGCACCCCGCCGCATGTGAGGCCGCGACAGCTGCCTGTGCCTTCTTCATCTTGACTCTTGGGGTCCACAGGTGTGAAGGATCCAGGCATTTCACACCAGCGCCTCGGGACTGGGGAAAGTACGCCATTACGCGCCCACAGAGCTTTCCTCGGGTCTTAGGGTTTCTAGCCACCCTGTCTCCAAGCCATTCCTTCAGAGAACAACCTAGTCAGTTTCCCCCACAACCCAGGAGGGGAAGTGAGTGAAATGGTGCAGACACAACAGGCAGATGGAGCACTCTCACCTCTGTGGAGCACTGAACGGCTGCTGACGAGCTCAGATCACCAGGAGGACACACAGACAGATGGAGCACTCTCACCTCTGTGGAGCACTGAACGGCTGCTGACGAGCTCAGATCACCAGGAGGACACACAGGCAGACGGAGCACTCTCACCTCTGTGGAGCACTGAATGGCTGCTGATGAGCTCAGATCACCAGGAGGACACACAGGCAGATGGAGCACTCTCACCTCTGTGGAGCACTGAAAGGCTGCTGACGAGCTCAGATCACCAGGAGGACACACAGGCAGGTGGAGCACTCTCACCT
>PVJS01048172.1:0-15153 GCA_004027185.1 Glis glis
ACTGAATTAGTGGTTGCTCCGATCCTAAGACTCCAGCTCTTAGACCGTTCGACCAGCTACTGGTTCCTCTGACTCTCCACGTGCAGTCAGAACCTGGGACTACATTGCTTCAAACTGTAAGCCCATCTGATAAATCCTTTTTTTCAAATATACTCATTCTGTGTATTCTGTTAATCTAGAGAACCCTGTCCAATACAGTTGTGGAAGGCCTCATGAAGTATCTGAGGCTGGCCACGAACCTGCGATCCTCTGGTCTCCGCCTCCCAAGTACTGGGATTACAAGTGTGCGCCACCACGCCCAGCTAGTCCTTCTCTTTTTCTTATGTGCATGCTTAATGCTATTAATTTTCCTCTTAACACCACCTTCATGGTGTCCCAAAGATGTTGGTATGTTGTGTCTTTATTTTCATTTGTTTCTAGGATTTTTTTAAATTTCTCCCCTTATTTCTTCTGTGATCTGTTCTTCATTTAGTAATGTAGCATTCAATCACCATGTATTTGTGTGGTTCCTCTAGATCTTCTTTCTTGTTGTTGATCTCTACTTTCAGTCCATTATGATCTGAAAGGATGCAAGGAATTATATTGATTTAACTTACTGCTGCTTGTTTTGTTGCCTAAAATATGGTCTATTTTGGAGAAATTTCTTTGGGCAGCTGAGAAGAATGTGTATGCAGCTGTTGTTGGGTGGAATATTCTGAAAATGTCAGTTAGGTACGATTGCCTTACAGTGTTCTTTATATCTGAGGTATCTTTACTAATCTTTTGTCTGGACAACCGATCTAATGGTATAAGAGGTTTATTGAAGTCTCCTAGGATTATTGTATTGGGGTCTATCTGGGTCTTCAAGTCAAAAAAGGTTTGCTTTACATATGTTGGTGCACTAATATTAGGGACATAAATATTTAATATGGCTTTGTCTTCATTTTGGATAGTTCCTGTCATCAGTAAGAAGTATCCATCTTTACCTTTTCTGACAAATTTTGGCTTGAAGTCTGCTGTGTCAGATATAAGGGTAGCCACCCCAACTTGTCTTCTGTCTCCATTTTCATGGAAAAAATTTTTCCATCCTTTCACCTTCAGTTTATGAATCTCTCTCCCAATAAGGTACATTTCTTGCAAGAAGCACATAGTAGGATTATGAGTTTTAATTCAATTTGCTAGAAGATGTCTTTTAACTGGGGAGTTGAGACTATTGATGTTCAGTGTTATTATGGAGAGATGGTTTTTGTTTCCTCTCATTTTGAATAAAGGTTTTTATTTGAAGCAATAATGATTCTCCTTTGCTTATTTATGCATCTGGTGGTGTTCATTCCTTCTTTGGTTTGGATGTTTGTTTTTTATTTCTTCTTTGTGGTTCATTTCTTTGAGTGTTCTCTCATGTGCCGGGTTGGTAATCATGAATTCTTTTAAATTCTGCTTATCTTGGAAGGTTTTTATATCTCCATCAATTTTAAAGGATAGCTTTGTTGGACAGTCTAGGTTGGAAATTGTTTTCTCTAAGAGCTTGAAGTGCATCACTCCATGCCCTCCTGGCTTTCAGTACTTGGTTCGAGAAATCTGGAGTAATTCTTATTGTTTTGCCTCTGAATGTCAGCTGGGTTTTGCTCTTGACTCTTTTAGGATCCTCTCTTTAGTCTCAATGTTGCACATTTTGATTATAATGTGCCATGGAGATGTTCTTCTTTGGTCTTGTCTGATTGGGGTTCTAGATGCCTCCTGTACTTGGATGTCCTCATCTTGATCCAAGTTTGAGTAATTTTCTGATATTTCTCTGAAGAGATTCTTAATTCCTTTTGTCTGGGCGTCTATGCCTTCTTCAATGCCAATTACTCTTAGTTTTGGTCTTTTAAAATTATCCCAAAGTTCTTGGATGTTCTTATCCTGCTGTTGTGTTGTTTTTACTAAATTAATGACTATATTTTTAGTTTTGAATGTATTATCTTCTATGCTTGAGACCCTGTTTTCCATGTGGTCAATTCTAATGGTGATAGCTTCAATAGAATTGTTTATTGACTATTCATTCAGATTTTCTGTTACTTCTTTATGGATATCCTGAATGTTCTCTTTGATTTCTTTTTTTGAGGTCACTGATCATATTGAATAGCAAAATTCTGAATTATTTCTCTGGCATCCTCTGCACTTCTGTTTCAGTGAATTCTGTTGTTGAGGTTGTGAGGATTGGTTGTGGTTTTTGTGGAATTTTTCCCCATATTTCCAGGGGTCTTAGGGACTTGTGATATAGTATAAATTGGTTTCTAATTGCTTCTTATAATTGAATGTTTGACCTCAGCCTTCACTGCCTCAGTAAATGAGCATATTGTCTGGCACAACTGGGTTATTTCAGAATATGCTTTGCCTGGTAACCTCCTGTAGGCTGCTATGTGAGCTGGACAGGATTTATTGACTGTTCAGTAGGGTGATCCATCTTCAATTTGGGCATTTTGTTGATACTGGGAATGCTTTCTAAAGCACTTGCTCTTTTCAGACTTTCTTACAATTTGTAATGAGTTGTGCCTCTTCTCCCAGTGCTCGCTGTCAGTATACTGGTGGTGTATGGATGAAATTTGGTAGGTTATCCTCCAGCTTTCTCTGTATTTGGCAGAACTGGCTGCAAAATATTTGTTTCTTGATGTCCTATCTTTGGACTTTAGAGTTTTCACTCTAGGTTGGGAAGTTTATGTCCAGAGGGACACTATTACTTTGTAGATTGAGGGGTAGTGAGAAGATAGTAAAACTAGGACAATCCAAAACAGAGAAAAATCAGAAGGGAAGAGAAAAACTACTGTGGTGTCATCTATAAAGAGTCAAATGTTCAGAAACAGGAGAGTGAGCTAGAACAAAAGTATAAGAAAAGGTAAAGTGAGATGGAGACAGGTTGCAGATTAACCTATAGACAGACACATCCACATGGAGAGATGGCCCTATTTAGAAAGAGGAGAAACTTTGGACAAGACTAGTAACACATAAACAAAGAGGGCAAAAAGAAAAAACAAAGAAATAAACAAACAAAAACCCTAGAGCACAAAACTGAACTAAATGGATTGAAAATGAACATTAGATAATGATAAAAGTATACAAAAGGGGAGGAGAAGAAAGAGATCAATCTAACAAATAAAATGGTGAAACTGGAAGAGAGACCCCCCCAAACACCACCAATAACAAAGAAATAAAAGTGTTTATTAGAGAGGAAAAATTTTAAAAAGCAAAAGGAAAATAAAATTAAAAATTAAAAATAAATAGAAAAAAATTAAAAATAGATAAAAAACGATTTTAAAAAATTTTTGAAAAGAGTTTTAAAATAATACGAATTTTAAGGAAGATGAATCTTTCTTATTTATCTTCTTAGAGTGGAGACTTGATTTTGTTGGTAGTGAAGTTTCAAAAAATGAATTCTCTTCTGATCTAAATAGTTATGGGCTACTGTTGCCCCTGCTTGATTGAGTCTGTGTTTCCTTTGTCCTTTAGCCAGCAGGATTTAGGCAGGTCAATTTGATCTCGTTTGAGTCTTCTCTCAACTCCTTTCTGGTTCAGCTTGAGGTTTGTGAATTCTTCTTGCGCCAGGTGGCTTTGATGCTGTATTAAATGGGGGAGAGAAATCGTCTCTCGTCAGTAGAGCCGGTGCTCCTGATTGCATGACCTAAGAGCACCTTGGGGTCCATGCTTATGATGGGTTCCACTTTCCCTTTGTGTTCAGGAGTGGTGTGGAGAGAGCAAGAACCTGGAGACACTACTCAGACTGTACAGCGCCTGCCAGTGCAGGGTCAGTGGTAGGGTGAGCCTTGGTGCCGTGGCTCTCAGCCTCTCCACAACCTGCGTTGGCCCCCTTGGAGCTTGGAGTCCTGTTGCTCCGAGTCTGTAACAGAAGCTGTTCTGTTTTGAAAGGCTAGCCTGGTTGACATCGCCCCTGGGTCTGGGGTCCTGCTGGTGCTTCTCCCTGTACTTCCTCTGGGGGGCGTCCTCTGCCCTAAGCCAGACCTTTGGCTCTGACCTGGCAGCTGTGGCTAGGCTGTGCCAGTGGTGATATTTGTTGGTATGATCTTCTGGCTCCCGGAGGCAGTTTGAGCTCTGGACAATATGGGCTGTTCTCTGTGCAGGGGGAGTGGGTGGGCTGTTCTCAGCACTGCTCAAGGTGGATGAACACTGATGCTGGGTGTGGGGAAGGAGGGGGTCTCTGGTTTGGCTGCAAGAACACACCCGGAGGCAGGGGAGCATTTCAGTGCTCCTTTCAGCCCTTCTTCTGCTGGAACCTGATGGGTGGAGGGGGCGGGGCTCTGCTCTGCACCCAGGAACCTGGCCCACCCGAGCGCAGGCCCCTGGAGAGGGAAGGACCCCGGGCTTGGCGGCAGTGGCTGCCTGCTTCTGCGGAACCCACTCAGCAGGCTAGGGTGTGTTTTGCCCTTACTAGGTTGCCCACATGTGCTGCCTTTGCCGACTGGAATATCTCAGACCCACGCGGTGTGCTGGCGCTGGCACAGGCTGAAGCCCCCTCTGCGGTCACCCCGATTGAGGGGCAGTGGAGCTGGTGTGCCTCACTTTCCCGGGAGCACTGGCCCTGGGCTCAAGCCGGGCCCAAGTCGCTTCTGGTGAAGCAGCTTTTGTGGGGCTGTTGGGGCGCCCGCTCCACTCTGGGGTGCAGGCATCCTGAGCCTGGGCACCACGGTGTTGGGTACGTGTGGGGGCTGGGTCGTGTGCGTGGGCTTTGTCTCCCCTCTGGCGCTGACGCGGTATGGGCGGCTCACTAGCACTAGTTTAGGTCATGCACACAGTGCTCAGTGAGCCAGAAAACGATTGGGGAAAAAGTTCTGTAACAGGCCCGGGCTCTGCCACGTTCCTGCTGGCTGCTCCGTTTAATCTAAACGCACTATTTCTATGGATCAGAGATCCTTAGCTCTGTCATTGATGGTAAGAGGTGTGACTTGTTCCAACGTTGCTTACTTACATCCGAAAGGCTAATGGCGACTTCTTTCAGTCGATTTTCATACAGAGCCCCATGCTTTGGGTCTATCCCCTCCACCATCTTGCCAGAAATTTCAATCAAATCCACAGAAACTGACTGAATACCTTCACCTTAGTAAACATGTGGTGACATCCAAACAAACAATATGGGACACGTGATGCTGGCCCATTAGGAGCCAACACACTGGATTAACAGGCAGAAATACTAGACAATTAAGTGGGTACTGTCTATAGGAGAGATTAAGACAAAGTCCAGTAAGGCAGAGGCCCTAGAAAGAAGGTATGCCTCAAGATTGGGATGACTTTGGGAATAAAAGGAGTGAAAAGATTGAAGAAAACGTCCACCAGGTACTTTTAGCATGTATAAGGCTAGAGGCAACCATCATTGCAGTTGGAACGATTTATAGAGACCACATTAGCAATATCCTTCAGTATAATTAATCTGAGCCTGTTTTTGCTCTTCCTGGCCTTGTTCCTAGTAATAACAGTCAACATTTATTTGATGAGAATGAGACTTTTAAGTGGCAAAATGACCTATGGCTCTTTAGCATAGGTATACCTGTTTTACTGATAAGGACACTAAGACATATTCACTCAGCCAGGGCCACCAGTTAGCCGATGGTAGAGCTCTTGCATACATGCTTTACTTCTTGTCCTCATTTTTTAAGTTTTCTATAGCAGCAATTCTCAAATGTCATCATCTCAGGATACATTTACACTTTTTAAAATTATTGAGGATGACAAAAAGCTATGGTTTATGTGGGTTGCAGTTGTCAATAATTTCTGCATTAGAAATTGAAACTTAGGAAAAAAGACTAAAAAAGAAA
This sequence comes from Glis glis, assembly GCA_004027185.1. Classification (NCBI taxonomy): domain Eukaryota; kingdom Metazoa; phylum Chordata; class Mammalia; order Rodentia; family Gliridae; genus Glis; species Glis glis. The sequence goes on from PVJS01048172.1 coordinate 5,784, forward strand.
TTAAAAATGAGAATTTTAAAATAATTTATTTTAACACTTTTAAAACATACAAGCTGGGCGTGGTGGCGCACGCTTGTAATACCAGTACTTTGGGAGGTGGAGACCGGAGGATCCGGGTTCGCGGCCAGCCTCAGCTCTTTCTCTCTTTCTCTTCCTGTTTCTCTCTCTCTCTACTTAGTGAGGCCCTCTGCAACTTTGTGAGACCCGGTTTCAAAATAAAGTATAAAAAAATAGGGCCGGGGGTGTAGCTTGGAGGTAGAACGCCCCTGGGTTCAATCCCCGGTACCACACACACACAGAAATAAATAAATAAATTAAAAAAATAAAAAAATACAAATCTATTTAATGAACATAATTTTTGAGAAGTAACTGTTTCCCAAAACAAAACTTTTTTCTAATAGTGTGGCCTTTAACATAGAATTTTGTATTTCTCTCTTTTTATATTTAATGTTTGGTTTAATGGGAGACAGCTAAATTCTCATATCTGCTTTTGCATTCAATCTGCTTTGATATGTTGTTTTCATTGAAGTATATGAAGAAAATCTAGTCTCAAAATATATGTAGTTGGGAAATTGAGAAATATTTTAATAGCTTTTTCAGATCATTGATACTGCATCAAAACTTGAAAGTAGAGTTTCTTAAAGGTTATTTGCAGTATGGAAAGCATATCAATGAATTTTCTGTGTTACATTAAAATCCATTGGCCTATTTTGCACTTTGATGAATCTTTTACTCATGCATGATTTTATATTATGCATTAGGCATTTAGAAAAATATTGATTCATCGAGTTATTCAGATCTTCCAAATGTTGACACATTTCATTATGCAATATCACAAAACTGCATTTGTTAGTATCACCACTGATCTCAACAGAAAAGTCTTTCAGTACTAGGAAACTGTCAAGCTTATAGTAGTAGATACAAGTTTCCAAAAATTCTTTCACTTGGAAACTTGAATTTTATCACTGACAATAAATACTGTCAGTTGCTTTCCTTGAAGTAACCGGTTCATTTCCTTCATTTTCAAGAAAATGTCTATCAAATAGTCAGCTCTGAATAACCATAATTTTTGTTTGTTAATTATTCATTCAGGTAAATATGATGTCCCTTGAAAAAGTAGCTAGTTCAGCTCATAACTCAAATTATCACACCAGTATTAAGTGAAAAGTCCTATTTCAATATGTAGCAGAACGACTTTATGTGAATCCCAATTTCATCACATGAAATAATGAAAGAATCCTGTCAGTTTAGGACTTAATAAAATCGATAATTTTTCTACTTCATCAAGAATATGCTTATAAAAAAGTGATCTTAATTTTTAACTGAAAGTGGTGCAGGAGATTTCAATAACAGTCATACAATTTGGTGTGACTGCCTTCATTCATGCTAAGGGTCAGCAATTTTACCCACCATTGATTTTACATCATTAGTACAAATGTCAACACAGTTTAAAAGGCAAATTGTTTCATAGAACTAGTATGAAAGTAATCTTGAACCCCCCAGAGAAGGTCACAGGAAGTCTCACAGGTGTGTGGACCACACTTTGAGATGTTCTACCATAATGTAAGCATATTCTGTATATCTCTGCTTTACCATAATGTAAGCATATTATATATATCTCTGCTTTACCATAATGTAAGCATATTCTGTATATCTCTGCTTCATGAGTGTTTCTGTTTCAAAAATCTTAAAGGGAGAGAAACCATTAACTGACTTTTTAAAGGATCATTTAAAAAGAATCATAAAATGGCAAAAGTATGAATCAGTAGACAACTGTGTTATACATCTAACCATTAAAACATTAATTAAAAGCAAGTCATTTGATGAAAATACTTCAGAGGTTTAAAATAAGATTCATTACAATATCCCCCAAAACAGCACATTTATAATTTAAGTGGTTTCTCTTTTTCTATAAAACAAATTATAACTTAAATCTAGAAATATAGAATACATGTTTCATAGGTAATTTTAAATAGTTCACCAAATATTAGGACAAGATTTGGTGTTTATGAGAGAAAGGAATTAGTTTCTGTTGTATATAAATAATAAATGATATTAATAATACTAATAGTTTTTATTTTTATGTATTAGCTAGTTAAATTCTGCAGTGTACTTGTGATTTAACCCCAGAGGAGAGAGGAGGCATAAGCTATTTTCACTGTGTCCAAAAGAAGGAAGATATGAGCCCAAACCCACCACGTCCCATGCCTCAAAGCCTAACCCTGTTACCTGCCATCACACACTGATGCCTTCTTCAAACTCCACCTCTTAGATCTGGAAGACACAGACATGACAACAACGACTCTGCAGAAAGACTGCACAAAACCTTTCTTACAATGGGCAGTGAGCCAGCTCTCCTTCACAGTAAACGGATGAAGGAGAATAGTCCATGTCTACGTAATCCTTTCTTAACTGGCACAAGCCAGACACAGAGGAATTCCCATGCTTCTGAGGTGCAGGCGTCTGACATGTAGAGGTCAGTGACAGAAGCAGCTGGGACACATCGATGTAAGGACCCTACAAGGGACTGTGTGGTAAGGAACATTTCCCCACAAAACGCAAAAGAGAAACCTGAAGCAGGTTAAACACCAATGGCAGCTGGTCTCTTCCAGAGCTTATAAATTCCTTTTGGGCAGGAGAGCTATATAACTCATTTCTGAATTTCCCTAATGGCAGAATGTTCAGGCTCATGGAAGGCATTCAATAGGTTTTTGTATTTTCAGTAACATTGAGTGGGAATTGAAATTTAGTGTTATATAAAAGATAACTCATTTATTCGAGTGCTAATATTTTTTAAACCATGCTCTAATCATGCATCAAGCTGTTAGCAATTAGTAAATGCTCAGAGGGCTATTTATTGTGAAATTAGTAAAATTATTCACTCAAACAGCATCTGATGCCATCGATGCCTCTTAAAACGTAATCACTGCACTAAGATATGCATCTATGTTTGTAGACTGTAAGAAAAATCTGTTTCTGAAAGCTTTTTTTAATTCTTTATTCATATCAGAGGTAATACATTTTCAAGATAATGTTGGTTATTACGCATATAAAAACACATACTGTACTCATATATGAAATGGTGGGTATACCCTTAATTATATCTATATTTCTATATAATTACCATGCATAAAAACTTTTTCCATATGAAAACATGGTCTATGCTCTATGCAGCACTTCCCCTCTAACACACATACCAACAACACCAAAAAAAAAAAATCATTTGCCCACAATCAAATGAAAAACCAAAAATGGTTCTCAAAACCTAACTCCATATTTTCTACTTTGTGTCTTTCTGGTTATCTTAGTACAGGAAAAACCCCTCCCAGAGACTCCTGGCCACACAAAATCATTGCCATTAAAATGGAAGCAATTTCCTGAATTATGGCCCTGTGATACGGAAGGAGAAAGATCTCCAGTAAGTTCTGCGTAACAAACATAAATTTGGGAGAGAATTAATGAAGGAAACACTTCTAGTGATGTTATGTACATATATGAGAATTTCAGTTCCATTCTCAATATCATGTATGGGGAATTGGCAGAGAGTGGGAGGGAACGGGGGCAGGGAGCTTACCCAACGCTGTGTACATGTATGTCACTATCACTCTGAACTACATTATGATGTGAGACTACAATGCACCAAATAAATAATTAAAAAACATACTTTTTTTTTGCGGTACCGGGGATTGAACGCAGGGGCATTCTACCTCCACACTACGCCCCGGCCCTATTTTTTATACTTTATTTTGAAACCAGGCCTCACGAAGTTGCAGAGGCTTCACTAAGGAGAGAGAGAGAGAGAGACAGAGAGAGAGACAGGGAGGGAGAGAGAATGCTCGTGCGCGCGCGCGCATGCGCAAGCTGAGGCTGGCTGCGAACCTGGATCCTCCTGTCTCTGCCTCCCAAAGTACTGGGATTACAAGCGTGCGCCACCACGCCTGACCTAAAATACATACATTTTGATATTAATTGAAAATATAAAAGAAAACACTCCGGCCATTATTTCACACACAAAATACTTATCTCCTTTACTTATCTAGCACAGGAGATTCTTTTTAACCCAGAAGTGTCTCATAAAATACATGCACAATGGAGTTTTACTTAGCCATAAAGAAGAATACAATTATGGCATCTGCAGGAAAATGGATGGCACTAGAGAATATTATGCTAAGTGAGATTAGCCAGTTTCAGAGAGTCAAGAGTTATGTTTCTCTCAAATGTGGAAGCTAGGGTGAAACTAGGAGGCAAAAGAGACTTCAAATAATGAGAAGAGATACCAGTAGAATAGTGGAAGGGGATTTGGGGGAGGGAGGAAGGATGTGGAGGGAGGAGATCGGACAGAGGAATCAAATTAGTTCAAATAATCCTATGTACATTCGTGAAGCTATCAATACCTATTTCAATATCATGAATCGGGAGAGGGAGGAGAGGGAGGCAGGATATGGAGAGAAAAAAACCGGGTGCTGTGTGCATGTATGTTTCTACCACATTGAACCTCAATATGATGTATAGTTACAATGTATAATAAAAGCATATTTAAAAAATTGATCAAATAGCAATTTTTATGCGACATAATTGGAGACTGTTTTCACTGAAAACAAACTCCTGTGTATATCGTGAGTCCCCCATGCTGGCCTCTGAGGAATCCACTGCCACGCTTTGTCCCGAGCCCAGCATCCTTCTCCTCACAGGGACCTCCCAGCCATGCCCTCATGATTGGCAGTGAGCAGCCTGGCCTCCTGAGATTTCCTATTTACAAGCTAATGCTTTATTTACCTGATACATGGAAAGATCGCCTGTTTATCAAGGTGGTAAGTTCTGGGGACTCGCAGATACACATTCGCGTCTCACTTTAACTATTTTCAGCTTCTTTGATCCTGGGCACATTACTTCACTGACCTAAGTTTCATTTTTCTCGTCTGAAAAATGGCTATACACATTTTGTATTTATTTTCTGAAAATTAAGTTAGATGTCCATAGTGCTCATGGTAGGGCTGGTAAGTCAGTGCTCACTGCTATATTAGCAGGCTAGGCTAGGCTATGGAAACAAATTAACTGTGAAATCTTACAGGCTTAACCCAGCAAATGGTGTGCCTCAGTCACAGTACGATTGGCGGGTTTGCAGGTTCTGATTTTTAGCAGTTCCTGAGGTGGTGCACAGGACATGGCCTGCTTTCTTCCTATCACTATCCATCTTCAGGGTGCTATCCAAGATATTATGGCTTAGATAGCAGGTGTTCTTCAAACACTCATACATGGAAGGCTTGGTCCTCTATGCAGCAATGTTCAGAGGAGGGGCTTTGGGGAAGTGATTGGATCCTGAAGGCTCTGACCTCATGAGTGGGTTAATCCACTGATGGGTTAATAATCTGATGGCAAGGCCGGGCGTGGTGGCGCACGCTTGTAATCCCAGTACTTTGGGAGGCGGAGACCGGAGGATCCCGGTTCGCGGCCAGCCTCAGCTCTCTCTCTCTCTCTCTCTCTCTCTCTCTCTCTACCTAGTGAGGCCCTCCGCAACTTTGTGAGACCCGGTTTCAAAATAAAGTATAAAAAATAGGGCCGGGGTTGTAGCGCGGAGGCAGAACGCCCGTGTTCAATCCCCGGTACCGCAAAAAAAAAAAAAAAATAATAATCTGATGGCATGTGTGGGAAGTGGTGGAAACATTAGGCGGTGGGACCCAGTTGGAAAATGTAGGCCACTGGAGGCATACCCTGAATAGTATTTCGTGCCCTCATCCCCTTTCTTTCTCTCCTTCTCTCTGCTTCCCAGCTGTCATGAGGTGAGCCGCTGTCCTCTACTATGCCTTTCTGTCTTGATGTTCTGCCTCACCTCAGGCCCACATGAATGCAGCCAGATGACCATGGACTAAAACTATTCAATTGTTTTTCTCAGGTATTTTGTCACAGCAGTAGAAAGCTAACTAACACACAAAGTCACCAAAGAAAGTAAAAAGAGGGCTGAAGGATTTCATGGGGTTTTTCTAAGTCTTTGTGGATGTTATTTGATTGTATCTGACCCATATTCCACCTGCCTGATGACATATAGCCATATGTAAGGGAAGCTGAGAAATGCAATCCTCCTGTGTCTGCCCCCGGGATAAGGCTATGGGATTAGACAGCTTTTATCAGAGTTTATGGCAGCATTGTCCCTGCCACAGTTACTATTAGCATTACTTTTAGAGTTATATACACATCAGCTGTATTTTATTTTTTACTCAATGAAAGTAATTAACTATAGTGAAGTAACTTGCCCCATGGAATGAAAGTGCAGGCATGAGTTCATTGTGCATTTACCCACATTCTTAATAACTGCCTAATGCTGGTCATCCCAAACTTGACCATAGTGCAACCCTATACCTCATGTGGTGAGTTTTTATGACACTGTGGTGGGTTTTTACTATGATTAAAATATCATTTTCAATGTAGTTAGAGTTCCCAAGAAGTACACTCAAATCTGGCCTTCTATGATGAGTCACTAAAAGTGGTTGCTGATTAACCTTAATCTGCTGAGAAAGTTGTCTGATAGTGAATCAATCTGTGATAATATGCAAAGAATGAGAATGAGATGACATAAATAACATACAAGATTCACATTCTGAGTCTACCTTTTATTAATTTTATAACTCAAGATCTCAGTGTCTCAGTTTTCTTAACCTGTAATTTAAGTCTTCATAAAAATAAGACAGAATTTTAATAGTTATCATTTTTCTAGTCCTAAGAAATGTATATCTATCTATCTATCTATCTATCTATCTATGTGGTACATGTGTGTGTGTGAGTGTGTGTATGTGTATATGTGTATGTATAAAAATCATATTATCAGAACAACCCTATAAAAGAGATAAAATTTATTTTCCTATTTTATGTAAGAGGAAGGTCAATTTAATTAACTTGTCCAAGTTCACACAACTAGTGAGTGTTAGAAATAGAATTGAAACCCAGATCTCTATGGCTCCAAAAGCCAGAATCCATCATGCCAGTTCTTGAAAACCTATTTCAAAATCAAAAGTAAAATAGAGCTGGGGGATGTAGGTTGGAGGTATGATGCCGCTGGGTTTAATCTCCAATACCCCCCCACACAGTTAGCAGTTATTGTTATTTTTATGGTTATTATTAAACTACAAACCTTGGCTTTTTTCCATTTTATCTTAGAAAGACATCCTTCTTTAATCATTTAAAGCAGATCTTGCTAGAAACTACTTGGAAAATGAAAAGGCAGATAGTTCAAGACATTGATACAGTTTAGAGAATCAGTGGAGCTATAGAGAACATTTAATTTGCAATTCAAATGACACTTCTGGGCTGCATATGTGATACTCATAAATACTGAGTGTAGCTTGGTCCCTGCCTTGATTCCTCTGGTCTTCAGCCTTAGGTGGGCCAGAATTCCAAGCTAGATCATCGTCATTAGAGTGTTAAATAGGTTAATTTGTCTCTTTTCCTGTATAGATTTGTGTAAGCCTCAATTTTTAAGTTTTACTTAATGATATTCTTCACCAACACTTTCCCCCATATACAACAGTGATTTCACTGGGGTGGGGGGTAGAAATGTATTATACAAAATCTGTTTTTAAAAAGATTCTCGCTCTGTGACATTCTGCAGCAACATGCATTTTTCTCTTTTGTTAAACAAGTAGTTGTAAAGGACAGAGAATAGGTGAGTGTAAAAGATCAGAGACAGAGGCAGGGATAGACAGAGAGATGAGAGCAATCTGATCCTTCTCCTGAATCTTACCCATTTATCACTCTCCCTCACCCTCAGTGACATCTGACATGTGACAGGGCAGCCCATGGTCCCCCAAATATACACATTGACTATTTCTAGGGGTTAGTTCAGTATAACGTATTTCATTAGTTGGTAAGACATTAAAAGGCTGAACTCTGATATTCCTGATAAAGATCTACAAAATACTAATAGAATCAAGCGAATACAATTTCTTTGGCAATAATTTTATTGAGGACTGGGTATTTATATGTGATATCAGATTTTTAATGAAAGAACTCATTTAGAAAAAAATTTAGTCTAGGAACAAAAGGTAGAGAATAGCAATTTAAGACAGATTTTTACATTCTAAAATTATGGGGCAATGATAGTTAATGAAAGTTTACCTTGCTTCATATAACAGCGTAGTGATGTGGAATCAGAGTCTCTGGTTCTCTAATGACCAACTGAGACTCAGCAGCTAAGGGCCTCCTCGGGGTGGGGTAAGATTGACCCTCCCTACTCCTGACCCAGCACCTCTTCTACGTGATCCACCCCTCATTCTGCTCTAAGAGCTGCTGTAGCTAGCTCAATCATATTTCCTCATTATGAAAGTTATATATAATTTCTCATTTATATTACCAATTTTTCTACTTTCCCATCATCAATCTTCATCATTGAACAATTTTTAGGGAAGTATGAGGGATTGAACCCAGGGTCATTCTACCACTGAGCTATACCCCCAGCCCTCTATCTATCATCCATCTATGTATATATGTATGTATGTATGTATGTATGTATCTATCTATCTATCTATCTATCTATGTATCATCTATTTTGTGGTGCTGGGAATTGAACCCAGAGCATTCTACCTCCAAGCTATACCCCCAGCCCTATTTTAACTTTATTTTGAAACAGGGTCTCACTAGGTTGGTGAGAATCTCATTATTTAGTGAGGTTGTCCTTTAACCTGTGATTCTCCTGTCTCAGCCTCACAAGTACTAGGATTAAAGTAGGATTAAAGGTGTGTGCCACCATGCCTGGCTTTTTTTTTTTTTTTTGCGGTACCGGGGATTGAACGCAGGGGCGTTCTACCTCCGCGCTACGCCCCCGGCCCTATTTTGTTATACTTTATTTTGAAACCAGGTCTCACGAAGTTGCGGAGGGCCTCACTAAGTAGAGAGAGAGAGGGACAGGGAGAGAGAGAGAGAGAGAGAGAGAGAGCTGAGGCTGGCCGTGAACCTGGATCCTCCGGTCTCCGCCTCCCAAAGTACTGGGATTACAAGCATGCGCCACCACGCCCGGCTCCTGGCTTTTATTTTTAAAAATTTAAGTAATTTTATTGGTGCATTATAGTTTCACATCATAATGTAGTTCATAGTGATAGTGACATACATGCACACAGTACTTGGTGAGCTTTCCACTAGCTCCCTACCTTCTCCCCCATTTCCCCATACAGGATATTGAGATTGGTATTGGTATTCTCACATATATACATGTCAGTGGAAGTGCTTCTTTCATTAATTCTCCCTCCCCCCACCCACCCTCCCCTAAACCACCTTTCTCACTCCACTGGAGTTTCTCCTTCATTACCTAAAGTCCCTCTTGTGTCCAGATTACTCCATATCTTCTGCATTAAGTGAGAAAACATAAGACCCTTTACTTTCT
>PVJS01048173.1:0-15152 GCA_004027185.1 Glis glis
ATATGTAGAAACCACAAGAGTGGCCCCATTCAAGGACAGCCGCTTCTAGTGTATTTGATGATGAGAGTTTCATCAGACCCTCTGCAGAGTCATCCCTGAGAAGCTGTTCCTCCCTGTCATTCTCTGCTCCTTGACATCCTAGTCCTCTTCCAAGCTGATTACCACCTGATGGATGGTCTTGGATTATACTTTCCCTTAAAATAATGGTGTTGCATTTATATCTGTGTCTGGGAAGGAGTGAATGAAGGGAAGTGTGTATGTTCCTTTATTGCTTCATCTTAATGTTCCTCATACTACCTCAAAAATCTGTGTGGATATAGAATTTCTTAAAAATTTGGGAATAGAGAGAATTGCAAAAGTTTGTATCATCACACTACAAAATAAACAAGACAAAATAATAAATAAAGACATAACAACAACAAACTCCAACACATTAAGACGGGTTTTGACATGTGTTTATGAAAATTTCTACTATCAAACCTTTGGGATTTCTTTCTGACAACTCATCTGGACTCCAAACTGTAGTCATCTGTCACATTATTAAGTCTTTTCCCCCAACGGCCACTCCATCCCAGTACTAAGGGTTGAACCCAGGGGTGTTTTAACTCCAAGCTACTCCATGAGCCTTCTTTGGTCTTGCTAAGTTGCAAAGACTGGCCTCAAACCTGAAATCCTCCTATCTCAGCCTCTCAAGTACTAGACTGGAGGCGTGTACCACCACACCCAGCTATTCAGCCTTTTTTTTTCCTCTTTTCTCACTTTCTCCCTTCTCCTGTTCACCATATTCCCCAATTCTTATTATTTCCCTTTGAGGAATAGTTTAATTATCTCTTTTTTGCTTACTAGAATATGCTCTTAACACTTTATTCTTTACGCCCAATGGAGTTAAGTAAAGTAGTTTCTTAAATTAAAATCAGAGGAGATCTGGTACCAGTTGTTCAAATAATCAAGGAAAGGATTCGACCATGACATATTCACCAGGCATTAGCAAACTCTGAGTGCCAAGCATTATGCTGAACACTTAGCATACAAAAATGAAGAAGACCTCAAGACTGACCTAAAAGTTATACTCTAAGTAAGAGACAGAATCAAGGATAAATAATTGATTGGTATATAATATACGGGTGGTAAAAATATCCACTGGGTTTTAGGTATATATTAAGAACTTGCCAGCAAGCATCACATTTGGCTTCCTGGAGATCACAACTGAGTCAAGTCTAAAAGACAATTAAGACTTAGGCAGAAGAAGAAGGGGATAGTTGTGATATGGATGGAGAAAAATATTAGGTAGAGTTGATCCATCAAGGGGAGAGTAGCATGGCCAGTACAAGAATAAGAGGTGTTTATTGTCAATGGAATAGAACTCTGGAGAAAGGAATCACAGGAAAAGAAACCATAATGATAGGCAGAGCTCAGCACATGGAGTGCCTTCTCTTTCACAAGTAGCTGAAACTTTGTACCAAAGTATTTTAAGGAGGGGGATGAATAGATTAGTTGGGTAGCAGTGTTTCTATGAATCTGAAGGGAAAAGGATCAGGAATCAGGAGGAGCATCCAATTTTTAAGCTTGGACAGTGATAGCAATGGAGGAACGTGGTAGCTGCTGGATTAGGGTATTATTTAGCAGATAAAATCTGTAGAGTTTAATGAGTTGATTTGATGACCCGTGGGAAGGGTCATATAAAGAAGAATGCTGTGGAAGTAGCTGACAGTGGATATTATAAAGGAAGAGATAACTCCCTTTCAGATGCTTGGAAGAAATTGCATTATTATCACCCATCATGATAGAGGTCCATTTTTTTTTCATAGAGAAAATTTGGCAACTGTCCTCTCAAAAATATGTTTTCATTGGTTGTTTTTGGAATCTGCTTAGGGCAAAATCGTGTACTTGATATATTGGTCAGCATTTAGCATAGAGGACATCAATATTTCCAATCACAATAAATATGCTATAAAGACAAGTTCAGTGCTTATCTTAATTGGCTAACAGATAATCAGGTTCATGGTGCTGTTTAATCTATTAGCATTAACAAGATAGAGGTAGGTTTTATCAATACTGACACTTGTTCAGCCCCTGGAAAATACGAATTTACAATCACAACCAACACTTCTTCATTAACAGCACTATGTTGAACCTAATTGTTTCAAACTCAAATTTTGTTACATGATACTTCAAAATTTATGCCACTACCTCAGTATGTTAGTAGTTTAGAATCTCACCACTCAAAAGTGGAAGCTGTGGACAGAAGCCTATCTTACTCAAGCGCCTCTTAAAAGTACAAAATTTCAGTCCTCACCCCAAACTTGCCAAATCAAAGCCTGAATTGTAGCTTAATTCCCAGATGATTCATCTGGGCATTAAAATTTGAGAGGCACTTAACTAGGATGTTGGTTTGGCTGAACATCAGAATTATGTACATGATTTCCAACTACCAGTAATTTCATAGAAGTTGAATCAGAATAACATTTCTATTGAAAATAGTGACAATCTTTGGAAAAATATTGTGTCACTGGAGAGGAACGATGGGGAGATACTGGTGCACTAGACACCTGAATGGGAAGAGCCACACAGAGTAAGATCTTCATTTTAGACAGTTTTGCTCTGAGGATACTATCCAGTCAATAAAACATGCTGGCAGGTAAAGCTTAAGCAGAAAGCCAAAATCCAGTTGATGTACGGAGCCAGAAGTTGAAATGCGGGGATGCAAGTATGGTAGAAATTGAGAAAATACACAAATTAGTGAATCACAGGAGTGTCCACATTCCCATAAAAAACACCTTGATATCCTCAGATGATTTCTCAAATGTACCCAATGGGGTTAAAACTCAAAGTAGAAAAATCGAAAACAAGTGAAAGGCTACAGGAAAATAGTACTGATTTTGGCTACAAGCATGAAAAAAGGAGATAGAATTTATTAAAATATACATATATATGTACTTCGTTTTTTTTCTGGGATTATCTTTGTTATTGCCTTCTTAACTTTGGTATTACATTTCCCTGCTTTTCTAGCTTCTAGATAAGGTAGAGACTTAGGATATTGACTTTGTAAAACTTTACAAAATCCTTTTCTAATCATGTTAAAAAGCCTTTTTTCTAATCATATAATCAATACATAATCATGAAAGATTAATAAGTTTTTCTTTAAAAACTCTGTTAGTATTCCACAAACTTTTGTATGCTCTAATTTAATTATCATTCAGTTAGAAATACTTTCTAATTTGCCTTATTATTTATTATTTGGCCCACAGATTATTTAGTTGTAAGTCATTCAGTTTCTAATGGGGCTTTCCTAGACTGAATCATACTGTTATTGATTTCTAAATTAATTCCATTGTGGTAGTAGAGCATATCTGCTTAATATTGGTTCATTTAAATTTATAGAGACCTGTGTTACGACCCAGGATATGATCAATCTTGATAAATCCATGTCCGCTGGAAAAGAATGTATACGCTGAAGTTATTAATTACACTTCCATGTAAAGATTAATTTAGTTAAAAAAGCTGACAGTGCTACCTTTCACAGGTATGTTACTATGGCTGGATGTGGAATGTCCTCAAAGGCCCACATGTTGAAGGCTTGGTCCCTGGTGCAAGAATGTTCAGAGGTGGAGCTTTGGGGGAGGGACTGCAGCCTGAGGGCTCTGACCTCATCAGTGGGTTAATCAATGATAAATTCATAATTTGATGACATTGGTGGGAGGTGGCAGAAACTCTAGAAGGTGGATCCCAGTTGCAGGAAGTAGGTCACTGGGGGCACACCCTAGAAGGGTGTTCATTGTTCTTGGCCTCTCTCTCTATCTCTGCTTTTCCGCTGCCAGGAGATGAACAGCTTTGCTCTGCCACACCCTTGCACTATGATGTTTGCCTCAACTCAGGCCAAAAGCAATGGAGCCAGCCTGCCAGGAACTGAACCCTCTGAAACTGTGGGCCAGAATAAATCATCCCTCCCTTAAATTGTTCTTGTCAGGTATTTTGGTCACAGTGACGAAAAGCTAACACAAATGTCTTTACCAATTTTTGTCTAGTACTTCAGCAACTGATGAGGAAAAGTATTAAAATATCTACCTATTTGTGGAATTATCTGGTCTCCCTGTAACTGTCAATTTCTGATTAATGTAACTGAAGGATGTTAGGTTCATAGACATTTGTGATCATTGTTTTCCTGGTGAAATAACTTTTATCAATATGTAATATTCTTTTCTAATTGTGGTCATACTCTGTCATAAAGTCTATTTTATCTAATGTTACATATCCATGCTGTGTATTTAAAGTGATTCTCATAGAGGCAATATATAGTGGGATTTTTATCAATTTTGACAATTTCTATTTTACCCAGTAACATCTAATGAGATTAATGGTGTGCTTGTTTTCAGCTGTGCCATTTTATTTCTGTTCATCTCCTGTCCCCACCCCCCACTCCCTCCTCATCCTTTTCTACATTCTCTCATAGTGATTTAAAATATATAGAAAACATGGGTGAACACATCCATGTACCAGGAGGGTTTTGTACCCCAACTCTGCCTTATCCTTCACTTCCTGCTTGTCTAGTATTTCAAGTTCAGCCAGCCCTAAGAAATTGGGGGCCATCGACACACATGCAGACTTTTACAGATACAACTAAAGAAATATGTCAGAGTTTTTCAAAGTTCAACATGAAATTTTGTTCCCCAAACCTTCATTTTATCTTTTTTGTCAGGCTCTCTAATTTGCTTCAACTGGTATTATAGTCTTAAGCAATTGCCATGATTAACAAATTCTATTTTTAAAACAAACACCCTAGGAATAGAGATTTTCCAATATGGTGAAATAAATTTAAGGTTAAAGGATGACAACATTGAACCCAGGGGCATTCTACCTCTGAACTATACTCCCAGTCCTTTTCTTTTATTATTTGTTTTGAAACAGGGTCTCCTTGATTGCTGAGTGTCTCGCCATATTGCTGAGGCTATCCTTGAACCTGTGATTATCCTGTCACACTCTACCAAGTACTGAGATTGCAAGCATGCACCACTACACCCGGCTTCACATAGGATTTTAATGAGTCATTTGGAAAGCCCATTCCTCCATCCAAAATCTTAAAACATTAATTGAAAATTTGATACTAAATTTTATTTGAAATGCAATGGACAGAGAATAGCCAAACCATTTTGAAAAAGAAAAACAAATCTAGAAGACTAATACTGCCTGAATGTAAAACTTATAATAAAGCAGTAACAGTTATAAAGACTATGTAACATTAGCATTGTAAAAGACAAATGCATTAATAAAACAGAATAGAGAATTAGGAAATAAACCAAATCATGTATGTACAACTGATCTTTAACAAAGTTGTAAGTAAAATTCAGTGAAGAAAGGATAGTGTTTTCAATTCTATTTCTCCATACATAAAAATCAAACAAGCAAACAAAACAAAACAACAACAAAAATCCCCTGCAGTCTATACCTCAACTCATTTTTTTAAATGGAAACAGAAAAGAACATTGACCCAAATGCAAATTCTAAAAACAATAAAACTTCTATGAAAAATGTGTAGGAAAAATAATTTCTAATCTGGGCTTAAGGAAATATTTCTTACACATGATGCCAAAAGCACAATCCATAAAATAATAGTTTGAGAAACTTAATTTCATAAAAGTTATAAATTTTATTCTTGATATACAGCATTAAAATATGAAAATATATTCTACAGCCTAAGACAAAACAATTGCAATCATGCATATATGTATGTATGTATCTATACAGAGATATATGTATGTACAAACATATATACACATATCAAAGCATTTATATACATAACATGAAATGAACTCTTGAAACTAAATAACATAATTATAACTACTCAGTAAAAATAGAATTGAACAGACATTTCACGATTAGATAAATGAAAATTAAAAGTACAACGTGATGTCACTACACGCCTAAAAGTAAAAATACAGATCATACCAGTCATTGGCAAGTATTTGGAAAAACAAGAATTCTTATTCACTGCTAGTCAGAATGCAAAAGAGCACAACCACTTTACAAAACAGTTTGGTAGTTAAAAATAATTAAACTTACATCTATCATACGATCTAGCCATTCCAATCCAAGGTATTTATACAAGAAAAATAAAACCATATGCCCATACATAGTCTTGTACATGAATATTCATAGTAGTTTTATTTTTAATAGGCTAAAACAGGAATCTAGATAGTGTCCATCAACAGATGAATACATATAATATAGCAGTATTGAGCAATAAAAAGAAAGAAATTATGGATACATTCTACAAAATGGATGATCCAAAACAATTACATTTAATAAAAGAAGCTAGACCAAAATATAAACCTTGTGGTAGTATTAATATTAAATTCTAAAAAATGCAAACTACCTAAATTGATGAAGAGAAAAATCTATAATTATATAAGGGATAGTGTGGGTAGAAAGTGAGTGGAGAGAGGTAGGAGGATGAATTCAAAAGGACGTGAGAAAATTTTGTAGAGTGATGTATATTTTCATTACCTTAACTGCAGTGTTGTTTCATTGACATATACATACATCAAAACTTATCTATTTGTATACTTTAAATATGTACAATTTGTTATATGCCAATTTTACTTTTAATAAAGTTGTTAAAATAATCGTGATCATTTGCATAAATGAATTATGTATTTCTGAGGTAAGTGATAAACTAATATCCCTTTATAAAAGTGTACACTATCATTACTTATCATGAAAACGAAATTTAAACACATAATTAGAGAAAGGCAACCCCAGAACTCCTGGAATTACAGCAGAAGGAGCTCCATGGACATTCCAGTGAGACTGAAAAGATTATGGAGAAAGCATAAGTGGATAATTTTGATTTTTAGAAAAACAAAACCCACTTAAAGTCTCTGGAAATTGTCTTAAGAGAAGAGAGTAAATAAGGCACAGAAAAAAATATTTATCCTAAAAAGTCTACTAAATCTCAGTAAGTACAGTGAAGGTCTGTGACCTTTCAACCACTAACTGCTCCCCCTACTTCCAGCTAAGCAGTATAAAATCTCCGTTCTACTCAACTTTGGCCAATAAGTCAGAGCTTCCTCCTCCCCCAGCTCCCAGTCGAGGGCCGTAGTATCTCCCTAAGAGGGGCAGGCTATAAGCATTTCTCATTTTGACTGGTTCTGAGTTGCAGAGAATAAATTATAGGTAGAAACAGTCCAGAAGGCAGTCACGGGCTTCCCTCCTTCACTCAGTCCCCATCTATAGAGCAGAGATTCTAGTCTAGATATGGGAAGTAAAGAATACCGGGATCTCAAAAGCCCTTGCCCAGGCTTGTTTCTAAGGTGGGGGTCTCACGAAGCAGAGAGAAGCCAAGGACAGAGGGTGTTGCTCTCTTATGATGTGCTTGTAAAACAAAAATGTCACAGTGAGGGAAGTGAGCCAATGTCCCTGCCCTAGTTCTGGAATAGTACTCCATAGATTTGATCCAGGGGGAGAGACCATTCATAGCAATGATGATCCCCGAAACTTCCTCTACAAGTAAAAGCCACTGTGGGAAAGAATGCAAGGATGTTTATTCTTAAAGGTGCTCTCAACAATGTACCAATACAAGTATTAAAGAAAAAATGTTTTTAAAAATCTATGAACCAATTTTGCAAAATAAAGGAGTATGAACCACAACTAAACCACAGACCAGCTAGTTTAGTAGAGAGAATCAAGGAAAGACATAGCTGAGAGTATACCCACTAGGGTCAGAACAAACTCCAAAGGTTGACCTAAAAAATTGTTCCTGCAAAAGGGCCCAAATTTAATTGGATCAAACTGTGAGACATTTTATGCCCCACAACATTGTTATAAACAATAGAGCAATAGAGAGTAGAGGAGACTGACAGTTGGGTTTGATACCAGCAGCAGCAGACAGCTTAATCAAGAGATTGTGAGAGAGACAGTTGAAGAGAGCCCTGGCAAAACCACTGTGCTCCCAGGTTGACTGCATATGTCTGAGATTCTTGCCTTTGAAGTGTGACATCAGAGGCTTGACAATACAGGAGAAAAAAGCACTACTAAGATAGTACAGACAGGTAACTAAGCACAGAAATCAAACAGCAAAAATGAACCATGGGACTTGTATCCAGAGTTGCTATAATATATTATCTAATATGTTCAGATTTAAATAAAAAGTCAAGAGACCTACAAAGAAACAGGGAAATGTGACTCTAAGCAGGCAGTAAGAGTGGCTAATGGAAACTGTCTGTGAAAGGGCCCAGATGATAAATTGAACAGACACAATTTTAAAGCAGCAATTATAAAATGCAAATAAATAAATCTTAAGGTAAACATATGGTTTAGATCTTAAATGTCTCCCAGGTAATGTGTTGAAGGTCACCAGCCTATGGCACTATTGGGAAATGGTAGAACAAACTTTAGGAGGTGGGGCCTAATGGAAGGAAGTTAGGTTATTGGGAGAGTGCCCTTGAAAGGAATGTTGGGACTCTGGCCCTTTCTCCTCTGTCTCTCTTTGCTTCCTGGCCACCATGAGGGAAAGAGCTTTGCTCTACCACTCTCTCTCCCCCATGATGCTCCATCTTGCCATAGGCCCCAAAGCGGTAGAGTCAACCAATGATGGACTAAAACCTCTGAAATCATGGGCCAAAATAAATCTTTCCTCTTTTAAGTTGTTTTTCTTGGGTATTTTGTTAGAGCAATGGAAAGATAACTAACACACTTAAATAAGTAAAAGAATGTATGATGGTAATATCTTATTAAATATAAAATAAAATTTTATATAAAGGGAAATTTAAAAAATAGAATTATAAATAAAGATATGGGGTTCAAAAGTATAATAATTAAAATGAATTTCCTAGAAGAGATCAAAGATAGTTTTAAACTAGCAGAAGGAATAGGAAAACTTGAAGATAGATCAATAGATAGTATATACTCAGAAGAACTGAGATAAAAAGGCTTGGACAACAATGAAGACATCTTCAAAAATGTGGGACACCATTAACCACACCAACATATGTGAAACAAAGTTGAGAAGATGGAAAGAGAAGATGGAAAGGAGCTGGGAAATTACTTAAAAAAAACAAGGTCTAAAAATTTTCTGATTTTAATTATTAATATTTTTACACATCCCAGTAGCTCAACAAATTCAGAGTAGGAAAAGGCAAAAAGATTCAAATGAAGACATTTTACTAAAAACATTAAAAGACAAAGATGAAAAGTTGTTTTTTTTTAATACTGGAAGTTGAACCCAGGGACATTCTATCTCTGAGCTACACCCCAGTCCTTTATATTTTTTATTTTTGAAACAGGGTATCACTTCATTGCTCAGGCTGACCTTGAACCTGCAATCCTCCTATCTTAGCTTCCCAAGTTGTAGGATCTCAGGCATGCACCACTGCACCCAGTTGAAAAAATTTTGAAAGCAGTAAGAAGCAGCTTGTCATGTACAAGAGAAACCTAATAAGAGTAATTGATTCCTCATCTGAAACAAAAGGGAAACAATGGAATGAAATATTTAATTTACTGAAAGTGAAAGAACGACAAAGGCAATAACAAAAATACCTGTCAACCAAGATTCTCATAGCCATCAAAACTCTAAAAAATAAAGATAAAATTAAAACATTCCTAGATTTATTTTGGTACTGGGGGCTAAACTCAGGGGCATTCTACTTCTGAGCTATGCTCTCAACCCTTTTTTAAAATTTTTTACTATATTGAAACAGGGTCTTGCTAAGTTGCCGAGTGGAGTGGCTCACTAATTTACTGAGGCTGGCCTTGAAGCTGTGGTCCTCCTGTCTCAACCTCCCAAGTACTGGAATTACAAGTGAGAAACACCATGCCCTAAATTTCAAAACAAATATGGAAAAAATGTGTTTCTAGCAGAACCACCTTATAAGAAATACTAAAGGAAGTTCTTCAAATTAAGGCAGGCAAATGATGGCAGATTGTAATTCAAATTCACACACACACACAAAGATTACCAATAAATGTAATTATACAATTATAAAATAGTACAAATTCATATTTTTATCATAAAATTTTTATTTTATTTTATTTTTTGTGTTACTAGGGATGGAACCCAGGGGCATTCTACCTCTGAGATACACTCCCAGCCCTATTTTATTTTTTATTTGGAAACAAGGTCTCACTGAGTTGCTGAGGGCCACACTAATTGTTGAGGCTGTTTTTGAACATGTGATCATCCTTTCTTAGCCTCCCAAGTACTGGGATTACAAGCGAGTACAACCATGCCCAGCTTATCCTTTTTAAATTGATTAAAAAGCAATTGTATTTGATTATATATATTATATAAAACATATATAAGTATACACACACACACACACACACACACACACACACACCTCTCTATATCTGTGGGTCCAAATCCATGAATTCAACTAAGAGCATATTGAGGATATTTTTAAAAAATGTATTTGTACTGAATATGTGCAGAGTTTTTCCTTATAATTATCCCCAAAACAATAAAGTGTAATAAGCATTTACATAGCGTTTTCATTGTGATAGGTGTTACAAGTAATCTAGAGATGATTTAAAGTATACAGGAAGATATGCATAGATTATATACAAATACCACATCATTTTGTATAAAGGAATCTGAACATCCATGGATTTTGGTATCTGCAGGGGGTCCTGGAATCAATTCTTTACTGATATTGAGGCAAAACTATACTTGTGTTTTTAACCTATAATATGTAAATATTATAGGTTAAATAATCATAATAGAACAAAGGAAGTAGGTGGGGGCAAAATTGTTTTGATATAAAGAGCTGGACCCAGGTAGTTACTAGAAACCACAGGAACAAATAAAGAGAACCATAAATGGTAAATAAGGTCAATATAATAACCCCTATAAATATATACTTGCTTGCCTTTCTTTTCTTACCTTCTTTATAAAATATATAAATACATAGAATGATAATTACAACAATGTATTGTTGTTACTAACATACAGATATAATATGCATAACAATTATAGCACAAAGGGGAAACTTTGTTTTAATATGATAAATTATAGGAGTTTTAAAAGTTTCTAAGTTACTTAGTTCATATTTGAAGCTTATTGGAAAGAATTAACTTTATTTAAATTATTATAGCTTTTGTCTTTATGTAGCTAAAGCACCGTCCATTAGCTCTTTCTATAGGAATTACATAAGAGAAGAATAAATATGTTCTAGTATACTCTGATTGAAAGGTTCCATATCATAATTATTTTCTAAGGAAGAATTTTTTATATTTTCCCTTGGCATGGGGATGATATCAGAATATGAGGGTGGAGAGATATGTCATGTTTCTTTATCCTTTTTTATTTTTGTTTCAGCATTTTATTTATTCTACCAATTCAAAAGTGCTTTATGTCAGGAAAAAGCCAGAAGAACTTTAAGTTAGGTAGAAAAGGAATAGTTTAAAGCAGATTGCTGTACATGCTCTAGGCTCAGTCAAATAACTAAGTAAATATGTCCTTGAATTTCAGTTTGAAATTAAATGCATGGTATTTTTAAAAGAGGAACTCAACTTGGTCATGGTGTATAATTTTCTTGATGCACTTTTGAATGTGTATTGCTAATATTTTTTTTAGGAGTTTTGCATCTAAGTTCATCAACAACATTGATCTGTAGTTTTCTTGGGTTGTCTTTATTTAGTTTTGGTATTAATGTGTTCCTGGCTTCATAGACTGTGTTTGGGAGAGTCCTGTCTCTTTTTATTTCATGGAATAGATTGAGAAGTATTGGGATTTGTTCTTCTATAAAACTTTTATAAAATTCGGCTGCAAAACTATCTGGACCTGGAATTTTCTTTGATGGTAGGCTCTTTATTGTTGTTTCAATCTCTTTGATTGCTATTGGTTGGTTTAAATTTTCTATATATTCTTGATTCAATTTAGGAAGGTTTTATATGTCTAGAAATTTGCCAATTTCTTCTGGGTTTTTCATTTTGTTGGAGTATAGTATTTCAAAATAGTTTTTGATGATCCTTTGGATTTCTGTGCTGTCTGTGGTAATTTATATCACCCTTTTTATCTCTTATTTTAGTAATTTGGTTTGAGTTTCTATTTATTTTGGTTAGATTGGTGAATTGTTTATCTATTTTGTTTATTTTTTCTAAGAAGCCAACTTTTGGTTTTGTTGAGTTTTGTATTTTTTTTTGGTTCTCTAATCCATTGATTTCTGCTCTGATTTTAATGATTTCCTGTCTTCTACTGGCTTTGGGATTAGACTGGGTTCATCCCAGGGATGCAAGGCTAGTTCAATATATGAAAAACAATCCATGTAATTCACCACATAAACAGAACTAAGGACAAAACCACATGATCATTTCAGTGGATGCTGAAAAAGCATTCGACAAAATCTAACACCCATTCATGTTAAAAACACTGCAGAGAATCAGAATAGAAGGAACTTACTGCAATATCATAAAGGCAATATATAATAGGCCCACAAACAATATCATATTGAATGGGGAAAAACTACAAGAATGTCCTTTAAAATCAGGAACAAGACAATAATACCCACTATCACCACTCCTTTTCAATATAGTACTTGAGACTAGTCAGAAAAATAAGACAAGAAGGAAATCAAAGGAATACAAATAGGAAAAGAAGAACTTAAATTATCTCTATGTGCAAATGACATGATCCTATACTTAGAAGAGCCAATATACTAAACCAAAAGACTTTTAGAACTGATTAATAAATTCAGCAAAGTGTCTGGATAAAAAATCAGAAGCTTTTTTATATGCCAACCATAAATCCACTGAAAAAGAAATCCAGAAAACATTTCCATTTATAATAATCTCAAAAACAATAAACTACTTAGAAATAAATCTAGCCAACGAGGTAAAATACCTCTATAATGAAATTTTAAAACACTAAAGAAAGAAATTGAAGATATTAGAAGATGGAAGGATCTACCATGCTCTTGGATAGGCAGAATAAATATAATCAAATGGCTGTCCTTCCAAAAGTGATCTACAGATTCAATGCAATTCCTACTAAAATACTATGGTCATTCTTCACAAATGTAGAAAATCACTCCTTAAATTCATTTGGAACAACAAAAGACCACCCAGAATAGCCAAAACAGTTCTCAGCAATAAGAACCATGCAGGAAGCATCATAATACCTGACTTCAAACTATCCTACAGAGCCATTTTAATAAAAACAGAATGGTATTGGCACAAAAGCAGACACATAGATCAATGGAACGGAATAGATGATAAAGAAACAAATCAGCATACTTATGGACAATTAATTTTTTACAAAGGGGCCAAAAACATACACTGGAAAAAAGATAGCCTCTTCAACAAATGGTGTTGGACAAACTGGTTATCCATATGCAGAAAATGGAAATAAGTCCCACTTTCTCACCCTGCACAAGAGTCCATTCAAGATGGATCAAAGACCAGAGATTTTGCCGTTACTTGAAGAGGGCCTAGGGCCAACACTCCAACATAGAGGCATGGGCAAAAACTTCATCAACAAGACCCCAAAACCTCAAGAAATTAACAAGGATTAATATGTGGGATTGCATTAAACTGATGGACTTCTGTACAGCAAAGGAAACTATCAAGAACCTCAACAGAGAGCCAACAGAATGGGAGAAAATCTTTACCAGCTACTCCTCTGATAGAGGGCTAATATCTAGAACATACAAAGAACTCAAAAAACTCACCTCCAAAAAAAAAAAAACCCAGTCAAAAACAGGTAAGTGAACTAAATAGACACTTCACAAAAGAAGAAATACAAATGGCCAATAAATATATGAAAAAATGTTCAACATCACTAGCAATCAGAGAGATGAAAATCAAACCTACCCTGAGGTTTCACCTAACCCCAATTAGTATGGCAACCATTAAAAGCACAAATAATAAATGCTGGTGAAGATATGGAGAAGTAGGAACTCTGATACATTGTTGGTGGTATTGAAATTAGTGCAACCACTTTGGAAAACAGTGTGAAGGGTCCTCAGGAGAATGGAATGAACCTATCATATAAACCAGCAATACCACTCCTGAGTTTCTACCCAAAAGAATTGTAACCAGACTACCATAGTAATGCATGCATATCTATGTTTATAGCTGCACAATTAATAATTGCTAAACTATGGAACCAGCCAAGATGTCCATCAACAGATGAATGGATTACAAAATTATGGGATATATACACAATGAAATTCTACTCAGCCATAAAGAAGAACAACATTATGTCATTTGCAGTGAAATGGATGGAACTGGAAAATATTATGCTAAGTGAGATTAGTCAGTCACAAAAAGTGAAAGGTCAGATGTTCTCCCTCATATGTGGAAGCTAGAGAGATATTGGGACACAGGAAGGACTCTGGACAAAGGAGGAGAAACTTTAGTGGAATGAAGGAGGGGACCTAACTGAGGGAGATGGGAGGAGGGAGGAAGACTTGAGAGTAACAATTGCAAATATGATTTACCCATCTGAAATATTTAAATATAAAATGCATTATTTTTATTTCCTTATGCCACCAGGTATTGAAGCAAGTATACCTCTCTTATTTTTAGCAGCTAAGGAAGTTTCTTTCCCAGGTGAGATTTACATTTCACTTGTGTCCATGGAGTAGAATTGGAGTTGTAACATAATATTGCAGAGTGGTATTATGCAAAGAGGCTTGGATTTGGAGTTTAGGTATTCCCTTAAAAGAGGAACATGGCCGGGCGTGGTGGCTTATTTCCATTTTTCTGATTGTGGTTAACCAGTTTTGTCAACACCATTTGTTGAAGAAGCTATCTTTTTCCCAGTGTATGTTTTTGGCTCCTTTGTCAAAAATCAATTGGCTGTAAGTGTGCAGATTTGTTTCTGAGTCTTCAATTCTGCTCCATTGGTCTATGTGTCTGCTTTTGTGCCAATACCAGACTGTTTTTATTACTATGGCTCTGTGGCACAGTTTAAAGTGAGGTACTGTGATGGCTTCTACATGGTTCTTGATGCTAAGAACTACTGTATTAGACAGGGTTCTCTAGATTAACAGAATACACAGAATGAGTATATTTTTTAAAAAAGGATTTATCAGATGGCTTACAGTTTGCAGCAATGTAGTCCCAGGTTCTGACTGCACGTGGAGGGTCAGAGGAACCAGTAGCTGGTCGAACGGTCTAAGAGCTGGAGTCTTAGGATTGGAGCAACCACTAATTCAGTC
>PVJS01048174.1:0-15152 GCA_004027185.1 Glis glis
AAATCTGAATAAGCTAAACAATCAACAACTCTTAGATCCATGAGAGGGCTGAGGACATGGGGCAAACTGTTACCCCTCAAACTGGAGAGATGGACAGACACAGAGAATCACAACCTAGGAGAGCAGAAATCCACTAGTGGAAACCACCTACAATCAATGCCATGGCAGGAAAACCCAAACTCATTGACATCTGGAAGCACAGCGTGGGCAAGTATGAAAGTTAGAAACAACACTGGGGACCAAGTCATAGAAAGGCTGCACAGTTTTGTGAGTTTAACCTTCAGGACCTCTACCAGCTTCTTGCAGTGAAATCTGGAGAAAATTCCCTAAGGTTTCCAACAGTGGGAAGAGAAAGTAGTCATTTTGAAATACCCCAGAGCTGTGCTCCACAAAGCCAGCCTTGGGAGAAGCTAACCCACTAGGGATTCATGAGAGTCTAACTGACCAGGGGAAAGGGAAATCCCTCATTGCAGCCCACTCTACCCTTCCCCTATCACCTAACAGGGTGGGAAAAAAACACACCGAAAAGTGCTAAAGTGCCCAGGCTCATGAACAGACCAAGACCTAATCATCAAATTATAGAAAAAAAACAAAGATACAGAGAAAATCTTGAATGAAACTAGATGAAAAGGAAAGGAAATTATAAAGGAACAAAATAAGAATTTTATTTATTTACAATAAATAAAAACCATGCAACTAAGAAGATAGTGACATGTTTAAACTGTTAAGACAAAAAAAGAAAGATAAAACAGACCTCCCCAACAACCTAGAGTTCTGTACCTTGCAACATTATTCTTCAAAATTGAAGGAGAAATAAATACCTTCTCAGACAAACAACAATAGAGAGAATTTGTTGCCAGAAGAATTGCCTTTTAAGAAATGTTAAAAGTAGCTCTGCAGAGAGAAGCAAAATAATATAGGTTGGAAACTTGGATCTCTGTAAAGAAAGGAAGGGCATCAAGGAATAGGTAAATGAAGGTAAAATAAGGACTTTTGTTGATGTAGAAGGTAACAGTTTGTTCAAAATAACAGTAGCAAAAAATCTGTTTGACTATGTATGCTTCTGTGTGTGTGTTTATATATGCTCCTGTGTAAATGAAATTAATGGCAGCAATGAGACAAGGGATGGAAGGGAAGAAGTAGGAATATTTTGTTATTTTAATGTACTTGGAATACTCATGAAGCATTATAGTGTTATTTGAAAATGGACTTGGATTCGTTAGTTAAATGTGTATTGGAAACTCTCAGGCAGCCATTAAAAATGTTTTAAAAGGTGTTATAATTGATATGCCAACAAACAAAACAAAGTGAAATCATGTAACATGCTCAGTTAAAACCACAAAGGACAGAAAAAGGGTGGAAAGCAAAAACAGAAAACAAAACCAAGGGCAGCAATTTGAAAACAGGAGCATTTATAGTGAATACTAATCCTACTGTGTTGATAATTACTTTGTCAATGGTCTAAATGCACCAATGAGAAGAAAAGATTGTCAAAGTGAAAAAAAAATAAAACCAAGACCCAATTATAAGTCGTCTACAATAAATCCACTTTATATAAGACATATATAGATTAAATGTAAAATGATAAAATCATACTGTACTAATCAAAAGACAATGGGAGAAGCTATATAATTTTTTAGAACAGACTTCAGAGCAAGAAAAGTTATCAAGGATAAGGAGGGTCATTATGAAATGACAAAGTGGTCAATTCTTCAAGAAGACATATCAATCCTTATATGTATGTGCCTAACAACAGAACATCAAAATCTATCATATAAAAACTGACAGAACTGCAAGGAAAAATAGATGAGTCCACTGTTATAGTTGGAGACTTCACCATTCTTCTGAGAAACAGATCCAGCAGGCAGAAAATCGGTAAGGACATAGTTGTACTTAATGATACCATCAATCAACTGAACATAATTGACATGTAGAAACTATTTCATCCAACAACAGCAGAATATACATTCCTCTCAAGATCATATGAAACATTCACCAATATAGATTACATCCTGGGCCATAAGACACACCTTAACAAATTTAAAGAGTAGAAATTGTACAATGTATGCTCAGACAACAATAAAATTAAACTAAAAACAACAGAAAGATAGATGGATAAAATCCCTAAATACTTAGAGATTAAACACTCTTCTAAAATAACATATGGGTTAGTAGAAAAATCTCAAGAGAACTTCAAAAATATTTCAACAAAATGAAAATAAAAATACAGCTTATCTAAATTTGAGGGATGTAGCAAAATCATCCTGAGAAGGGAATTTGTAGAATATAATACATACATTAGAAAAGAAGACAGATCTAAAATAAACATGCTAAGCTTTCATCTTAGGAAACTAGAAAAAGAGGAGCAAATTGGATCCAAAGTAAGTAGAAGAACAGAAATAATAGATATTAAAGCAGACGTCCATAAAGTTGAAAATAGGAAATCATTAGAGAAAATCAATGAAATCCAAAGCTGCCTCTCTGAAAATATCAGTAAGATTATAAACCTCTAGCAAGTGAACTAAGAAAAAAAAGAGGGCACAAAATAATAATATCAGAAATGAAAGAGGGGGGCTGGGCATGGTGGTGCATTCTTGTAATCCCAGTACTTGGGAGGCTGAGATAGGAGGATTGCAGGTTTGCAGCCAGCCTCAGCAACTTAGTGTGGCCATCCGCAACTTAGTGAGATCCTGTTTCAAAATAAACGAATAAAATAGGGGTGGGGGTGTAGCTTAGAGGTAGAATGCCCCTGTGTTCCATCCCCAGTACTGCAAAAAAAAAAAAAAAGAAATGAAAGAGGAGACATCACTACAGATCTCTCACTGATGTTGAAAGAATAATCAACTTTATGTCTACAAATGTAACAGGAAATCAATCAATTCTCTAAAAGACAATATTCTAAAACTCACACAAGAGGAGATAGACAATCTTAATAGGCCTACATTTATTAAAATCATTGAACCAATAATTAATAACCTTCCAAAACAGAAAGTAGTAAGTCTAGGTGGTTTTACCAGTGAATTCTACCAAAAATTTAAGGTAGAATTTGTGTCAGTCCTCTACAGTCTCTTTCAGAAGATAGGAGCAGAACAAAAAACCCTTTCTAAATTATTCTGTAAGTCCAGAATTATTCTAACACCAAAATAGGCAATGATATTTCAAGAAAAGGAAACAGCAAAATAATATTTCTCATGGATATAGATACAAAAATCACCCCCAAAAAATTAACAAATCAAATCCAACAATGTGTTTGAAAAATTGGGTACCACAGCTAAGTGGAATTTATCTCAGATATGCAGGGCTGGATCAACATTTGAAAATCACCTAATGTAAATCATCACATCAAGAAACTAAACAAGGAAAATCACAAGATTATATCAATAAATATAGAAAAGCATTTGACAAGATCTAGAATCTATACATGATAGAAACTCTTAGCAAACTAAAAATAACGGAATTTCTACAACTTGATAAAGAACAGCTACAAAAACATACAGCTCACATCATACTTAATGGTGGGAAATTTGAAATTTTTCAATAATACCAAAAGCAAGGCAAGGATATCCCTTCTTACTTCATCATTGCTTTTCAATATTGTACCAGAAGTCCTAGTTAATACAATAAGCCAAGATAAAAAGTATATAAATTAGGAAAGAAGAAATAAAATTCTTTGCTGATGATTTGATTGTCTATATAGAAAACCCCCAAAAATCAGCAACAACAAAAAAACAACAAAAAATCCTGGACTTAATAAGTGATTATAGAAGGACTATAGTATACAAGGTTAATATATAAGTCAATTACTTTTCTACATACCAACAATGATTGGAATTTTAGATTAAAAATGCATTATCATTTCCATTAGCATCCAAAAAATAAATACTCAGCTATAAATCTAGCAAATATGTAGATAAAGGTTTATGTAAGGGAAACTACACAACTCTGATGAAAGAAATTAAACAAGAACTAAGTAAAAGGAATGATATTTCATGTTATTGCATAGGAAGACTCAATGTTGTCAAAGATGTTACTTCTTCCCAACTTGGTCTCTAGATTCAATACAATCTAAATCAAAGATCTCAACAAACTGATTCTAAAGTTTATATGGAGAGGCCAAAGACTCAGAAGCCAACTCAATATTGAAAGAGAACAAAGTTGCCAACTAATACTATTCAACTTTCAGACTTAACTATAAAACTACAGACAAGGATAAAAGACAGCCTTTTCAACAAATGTGTTGGGAAAACTGGTTATCTATTTGTAGAAAAATGGAACTAAACTCTAACCTTTCACCCTGCAAAGAGTCAAATTGAGATGAATCAAAGACCTGGATGTTAGACCAGAGATGGTGAAATTACTAAAGGAGGGCATAGGTTCAACACTCCAACATATAGGCACAGGCAGAAACTTCCTCAACAAGACCCCCAAAGCCCAGGAAACTAAAACAAGAATTAATAACTGGAAGAGCATGAAACTAAAAAATTTCTGCACATCAAAGGAAACCATCAAGAGTCTAAAGAGAAAGCCTACAGAATGGGAGATCTTTGCCAGCTATCCCTCTGACAGAAGATTAATATCTAGAATATACAAAGAACTTAAAAGACTTTACACTAAAAAACAAATAACCCAATCAAGAAATGGGCAACCAAACTGAATAGACACTTCACAAAAGAAGAGCTACAAATGGCCAATAGATGCATGAAAAAATGTTCATCATCATTAGCAATCAGGGAGATGCAAATCAAAACTACTCTGAGATTTCATCTAACCCCAATTAGAATGGCAATCATCAAGAAGTCAAATAACAATAAATGTTGGTGAGGATGTGGGGAAATAGGAACTCTTCTGCACTGTTGATGGGAGTGCAAACTAGTTCAGCCGCTGTGGAGGTCAGTGTGGATATTCCGTAGAAAACTGGAAATGGATCCACCATATGATTGGGCTATACCACTCCTGGGTATTGTTCCAAAGGAGCCCAAATCAGAAAATGATAGTAATATATGCATACCCATGTTCATGGCAGCACAATTCACAATAGCCAAATTATGGAACCAACCTAGGTGTCCATCAACAGATGAATGGGTTACAAAACTATGGGAAATACACACAATGGAATTCTACTCAGCAATAAGGAAGAACAAAATTGTCTTTTGCAGGAAAATGAAAGGACCTGCAGATCATTATGTTAAGTGAGATCAGTCAGTCACAGAAAGTGAAGAGTCATATGTTTTCTCTAATATGTGCCAGCTAGGGAGTAATTGGGATACCAGAGGGACTCCAGACAATGGAGGAGAAGCCTCAGCGGAGGCAGGGAGGTGGTCTAAGAGAAGGGGAAGGGGAAGAGTAAGGTTCATTAATGGAATTACTACCATCAACTAAGTGTACATGAGAATATAGCAAAGTCAATCTCAGTACTCTGTATTGGGAAGGGGGGATGGGGAGGCGGGGGGGGCACCAAGTGCTGTGTACATGCTGTCAACAAGATTTTCATTATGATGTGAGACTATAATGCACCAATAAAAGCACATTTAAAAAATAAATGATTACTTCCTGTTAAAAAAAACTACAGACAAGTGTAGTATTGGTGAAACAATGAATAGTCCAATGAAACAGAGTAGAAGACTCAGATAAACATAGTCAGTTGATCTTTGACACAGAAGCAAAAACATTACAATGGAAAAAATATAGTCTTTTCAACAAATGGTGCTAGAACAACTAGATGTCCTTATGCAAACAGAAATGAATTTAGACACAGATCTTACACCTTTCACAAAAATTAACTCAAAATGAATCATCAATGTAAATGTAAAATGCACAACAATAAAACTCCTAGATGATAACATTGAAGCGAATCTAGAAGACATTGGGTATATAAATGATTTTTAAAATATAACACCAAAGAAAATCTAAATGACATTGCATATGTCAATGACTTTTTGTGTGTGTGTGGTACTGGAGATTGAACCCAGCAGCATTCTATCTACTTCTAAGTTACACCCCCAGCCCTATTTTTTTTTTTTTTTGTGGTACCGGGGATTGAACCCAGGGGCGTTCTACCTCTGCGCTACACCTCCGGCCCTATTTTTATTCTTTATTTTGAAACCAGGTCTCACAAAGTTGCAGAGGGCCTTACTAAGTAGAGAGAGAGAAAGAGAGAGAGAGAGAGAGAGAGCTGAGGCTGGCCGCGAACCTGGATCCTCCGGTCTCCGCCTCCCAAAGTACTGGGATTACAAGCGTGCGCCACCACGCCCGGCTCCTATTTTATTTTTATTTTGGAACAAGGTCTTGCTAGGTCGATGAGAGTCTCACTACTTGCTGCAGCTGTCCTCGAACCTGCAATCCTCCTGTCTCAGCCTCCTGAGTACTGGGATTACAAGCGTGTGCCTCCCCACCCAGCTTATCAATGACTTTTTAAACATAACATAAGGAAGAAATAATTGATAAATCAGAATTCATTAAATTAAAAGAATATGCTTTGTGAAAGTTTGAAAAGACAAGATACAGACTGGCAGAAAACATATGGAAATGACACCTCTCTAAGGGATTATTATCCAAAATTTACATGGAACTCTTAAATTTCAATAAGAAAATGATCAACCTTATTAAAAAATGGGCAAGAGACCTGAAGATACCTCATTAAAGAGTATATACAGATGACAAATGTGCATATGAAGAGCTGTTCAACGTCAGATATCATTAAGGAAGTATAAGTTAGATTAAAACAATGCAATACCACTATACACCTATTAGAATGGCCCAAATCCAAAACACACCAACTGCCAATGTGAACTTGGAGTAAAAGGAGCTCTCATTCATTGCTGGTTGGAATGCAAAAAGGTAGGCCATTCTGGAAGACACTGGCAGTTTCTTAGAAAGCTGAAAGCTAACCGTACAGTTACCATGTGTGTATGTGTGTATGTGTGCATGCGTGCATGTGCTTGTGTGTATGTGCTGTGCAGAGTATTGAAACAGGGGTGCTTGACCTGTGAGCTACACTCCCAGCTCTATTTAACATTTTGTTTTGAAACAGGGTCTCTCTAAGTTGCCCCTTTTTTAAAAAAAATTTGAAACAGGGTTTTACTAAATTGCTGAGGTTGACCTTGAACCTGCACTCATCCTGTCTCAGCCTCCCAAGTACTAGGATTACAGGCCTGCACCACCATACCCAGCTTGATGATGATCTTTTTTATGCTAAGTCTGTGCTGGTCAGGGTCCTACAGTAGAAAGTGCACCTAGAGGACTACAAGATCCTGGATTTACTGCTGCTGCAGGTACCTTGCACAGATAATATGGTATTACCCAAAACTGCTTCCTTGTCGGTGAAATGAAGCTAATACTTCCCATGACTACCTGTCTTGAAGATGTGCTATGAGGGTAGAATGGGAAAGAACTTTAGAAACTTCAAACGCTATACAAATGTGGATGGTGATGTTGTGACTATTGGATGCATCTCGTTAACGTTCAATTTGAACTGTTTTCCCAGTTCCTTTGAGCAAGATAATTAGACTATTTGATTTCTACTTTATGACGATGACTTGGGAAGCAGAAGGTCCAAAGGAAATCAAGGCTTGCTCCTGCTCCCCAAAATAATAGCAACATATTGTATATATTGATTATTTAACCATTTGGAAAATGTAGGGAGAAATAAAAAACAGAACTCCCAAGTTTTCCGAATATACCTATTTCATAGGGTAGGTGTTCATTTTGAATAAATGTATAACTGAATGCTAGCACTAAAAAATAAAGCATGTGTATATCTATTCAATGCTTAGGATGGTCAAGATACTTGACTCGGGTGTGATAAGATCCCCAAAGATGAATTCTATGGAACCTCTATCTTCAAAAGACAAGGGACCTAAGAGGGAGAAGAGATCGCACCACATGTACAAACCCTTTAGAGTTCAAGATGGAAAGGAAATGTCAGCAGCCACAGGAAACTCAATTTAGACAATCTTGATTTCTTTCTCGCAAAGGACATTTTTCTATGACTTTTAATTTTTCCTGCCACGTTTATTGAAATTGAAGTCGCCTGTTTAATTGAACTCCCAGTTAGGCAATTAGGCCAAGGCTTGATATTTGATCAAAAAGCATAAAAATAGAAAATGAAGGACAAGATGGCTCTATTGCATGCTTCTCTCAGGGAGGCTGTTTGGAAGACTGGCTAGAGACGATAAATTTAAACAAATCTGTTTCTTGGTCATAGTTGCATAGAGAAAAATGTCACTTTTGATAAGCGTGGGCCATTTCAACAATGCCATTAGATAATGTAAGAACAAGTGGTTTTCTTGGAGCAGTCAGCAGTGCTTTAGAGAAGAAATCCAACCTTTGGAGTGGAAAGTAAGAAGTTTAAGTGGGAAAAAAAGGTTTCAGATAATTTCTTATGTTCATGGTTCAGACATGCTAGCTTTGTCGTCTAGCTATCGGATCAATATCTGGCCTGCTTCTACTCAACCCACAAGGCATATAGTTGTCCAGTTTACTGTCTGGCCGTGTAGAGTCCTCCATTCCAGAGCTCTTCAACATCCCCTTCTCAATCCTTGGAATTCTTTCTTAAAAAAAAAATCCACAAGCCAGTCACGGTAGTGCATGCCTGTAATCCCAGTACTTGGAAGGCTGAGACAGGAGGATGGCAGGTTAGAGACCAGCCTCAGAAACTTAAGGAGATTCTCAGCAACCTAGCCTGACAAACAAACAAACAAATGGATGATTTCAATCCCCAGTACCACCACTAAAAAAAAAAAAATCAGTTTATCTCTTTTAATTATGACTTCTGTTTTGTTATTGCTCTATATAGAGACATTATTGGTTGTAGTTTATTGATTTTTTGAAATATTTCTAGTCATTTGTTAATTCTCTTAGATTTTTAAAAATTGTTTTTCAAGTTTGTGAAATGTTAACACACATTCAAAAAGTGGATAAAGAATAAATGCCCAATACAATGAATAACTAAATACCTGTGTAGCCATCACCCACATTTAAAAAAAAAGACGGAAAGCAAAATAGCTTGTGTCACAGAACCTTTCCATGTGATTCTCCTGGATTTTCTATGTAGAAAATTAACATTTTCATAATAAAAATTATTTTTCCTTTCATATTGTCATTCTAGATAATAACAGCTAAGGACTGTTTAGATAATAACAGCTAAGGCACTGTTTGGGAGAAAGAAAGATAAGATGGTGGTAGTGGGTGGGGGCTGAAAGCACAGTTTTCAGCTAGCTTCTGACCACTCACTTCTAGGCAGGGTCACAAAAGTGTCCCCTCACTGATGGGCAGGAAAGTGTATGTAGACCATTTTCCAGGGAGGTAACTAAATGGGTAACAAAGGAGGTGTAAACTGAGGAGAAGACAGCTGAGAATAGGTGCTTTGGCCGCTCTTACCTGTTCTGGCTTAAGTGAAGGTCAGAGTGTTAGAGTGAAGCTCCTAGAACGGGCATGCGAGGACCTGTGTCCCTGTATGGAGAAATGGAGTGCCCACAGGGAATTGGGCCATTGCTTGGGTCCTAATCTGGTCAGCTGATAAAAGAGTTGAACTACTTTTTTATCTTCATTTTGCAGCTCTGTTTGCAATTGCTTTTGAAGTGGCAACTCAGTTTTGGGGGGACAGGGATGACTTCTTGTTGGCCTTAATCAGAATCGTAAATGAGCTTGTAGCTATCACAGAATCATGGTTGGAGAGGCAAACTCCAACTCAGAGAGGTACCCCAGGGCTTCCGAGGGGCTGTAACTTCACATTGGTTACAGGATGAATTATAGCCCAATGGGGGTCGGGTGAAGATTGCTGTTGACTAAGGGAGCTCCAGCTCTGTGGACTCTTCGAGCACCCACCTTATCGGGAGGATACCACGACATGAGGGGAACTGCCACTGATCCCCTGGCACAGCTCCCCCAAAGAGGCATAATGATAGGAAAAAAGATTAGAATTTTTAGAAGAAATAAATAAGCATACAAGGGATGAAATAAACCTTGGAGCAACTGAACTAGGCAATTTTTTTTTTACTTTTTTGGTTGGTTAAGAATAATATGAAAAAGGAAGCTGGGTGTGATGGCACACGCCTGTAATTCCAGTATGTGAGAGACTGAGACAGGAGGATAGATCGCAGGTTTGAGACTAGTCTCAGCAACAGAGTGAGGCCTTGTTTCAAAAAATAAAATAAAATAAAATAAATAAAGACATGGGGCTGTATCTTGGAAGTGGAACATCTCTGGGTTCAAAATAAAATAAAAATAAAAAGATACATGGAGAGGATATTACAATGTTATTGAATAGCTGTAAACATTTATAAGAATTCCAACGTCGCCAGGCGTGGTGGCGCACGCTTGTAATCCCAGTACTTTGGGAGGCGGAGACCGGAGGATCCGGGTTCGCGGCCAGCCTCAGCGCTCTCTCTCTCTCTTTCTCTCTCTCTACTTAGTGAGGCCCTCCGCAACTTCGTGAGACCTGGTTTCAAAATAAAGTATAAAAAAATAGGGCCAGGGGTGTGTGGTGCGGAGGTAGAATGCCCCTGGGTTCAATCTCCGGTACTGCAAAAAAAAAAAAAAAAAAAAAGAATTCCAATGTCAACTTCTCAGAGTATAAAATGCCCAAGACAGATTCACTCAATTTATCCTAGATGTTATGGATTAAAAATTATATTTTATTTTCATTTTTATTTACTTTTTTTTTTGCGGTACTGGGCATTGAACCCAGGGGCATTTTTACCTCCGAGCTACACCCCTAGCCCTATTTTTTATTATTTATTTTGAAACAGGGTCTCACTAAGTTGCAGAAGGCTTCACTAAGTAGCTGAGGCTGGCCGCGAACCTGGATCCTCCTCCTGTCTCAGCCTCCCAAGTACTGGGATTACAAGCATGCACCACCATGACTGGCTTAAAAATTTTAGTATTGTACAAAAGAGAGTAAATACTCTTCAGGATTATGATTCTGGGGGATGAGAAAGTCCAAGTCTCTTGGAAACCCTCCCCTCCCAACCCCCAGCCAAGAAGAGGAGGCCATTTGCATTGGTGTGGACCAACTTTATTAGGCTGGACACTCTTACCAAAACCTGTTAATGAAGTGCTAATGGGCAGTGTAATTAAATTAGAATGATATAGTGATGTAAATTGCAAGTGGAAGTATGCTTCCCAGTGGGGATGTCTGGTGCAAATTGTGAGGGGCTACTGGTTGTCGCCTTACTTTTTATCAGAATCTGTTATTACAATAGTTGCTATGTCTACAGGACTCTTCCCTGATCCAAAAGACTGAGAAAGGGATTTCATCAAGTCCCCTCTTCTTCCTGTTTTAATTAGGCATGCTGAATAGGAAACCTATAGAATTTCCTGAGCCATCAGTAAAGAAACTGAACCTGGAGTCATGGGGCCAATAGAGACCAACAAGTCCTGGAAAGCATTCAGAAAATTTGGCCATAAGTACGGATAGAAAATGCAGTAATATTAGCGCCCGCACATTTCTTCTATCACAGTCCAGTGTGACCTATAAGCAGAGCTGATGGATCTGGGAGGTTTACTGTAGATAAGAGGTAAACTGAATGAGGTGGTGATGGTTTGGAAGCTTCTGCAGCCTGCAGTTAGGCTGACTGAAGCTTCGGATAAAAGTCTGTTACTGCCACCCAGTGGCCACAGCTAGGATTTGGACTAGCAGCTAATGGATTGGCAATGTGATTTAGAATATGATCCTTAGATGACCTGAAGATAGACGGAACATAGGGTTGGGTGCTTCATTATAAAAAATTGTATGGACTTGAAGGGGGATTAGAGTGGGAAATGTTGATGCCCATTCAAAAGTCTCTTTCTAAGCTGGATGTGGTGGCACACGCCTGTAAACCTGGTACTTGGGAGGCTGAGATAGGAGGATCGCAGATTTGAGGCCCGTCTCAGCAATTTAGCCAGGTCCCTCAGCAACTTAGCAAGACCCTGTTTCAAAATAAAAAAATAAAACAGGGCTGGGGGGGTGTAGCTCGGAGGTAGAATGCCTCTAGGTTCAACCTCCAGTACCAAAAAAATTAAAAAAAAATAAAATAAAAAAGTCTCCCTCTGGTGAAAGAATAGACCAAGTGACTGTCATCTGTACTTTGGGAGTGGACATTAGGGTCCAGAAAATGACCCATGAACAGCCATAGAGGCATTCAAGCATGACAACAAAGGGGAAGATAAATAAGTGTGCAGCTATCTCCCTCAGAGGCTTGAGCTGCTACTAGAAATTGCTGTTTCTTTAACAGGAACATCAGAGACTAAATATAGGTATGGGCCATACTAAGGTGATCTGGGCCGACCTATAGCTGGCAGGTGGATTTGCAACTGTGGTGGATACCAATGAGTCTTCACTGGGTTAACTCTGAATTCTGTATTTGGATTTGCATATCTGACAGCTAAAAAGCAAACTTTTTTTTTTTTTTTTGCAGTACCGGGGATTGAACACAGGGGTGTTCTACCTCCGCGCTACACCCCCGGCCCTATTTTTTATACTTTATTTTGAGACTGGGTCTCACGAAGTGGCCGAGGGCCTCACTAAGTAGAGAGAGAGAGAGAGAGAGACAGGGAGAGAGAGAGAGAGAGAGAGAGTGTGTGCACGCGCGCGAGTGCACGAGCTGAGGCTGGCCGCGAACCCGGATCCTCCGGTCTCTACCTCCCAAAGTACTTGAATTACAAGCGTGCACCACCACGCCCGGCTAAAAGCAAACTCTTCTAACCTCAATGAGCAGACAATCCTGCTTCAATTTGGAAATTCCTGCTTATGTATTATGTAATCAAAGAATCGATATTATTAGAGGTGCACGTCAACATGGTTAAAAAATATCACCACATGCTAGGAAGTTTAGTACTTACCTACAAAGTAATGAACTAACTGACCATTGGAACAGACGAATGAAACACTTGCTTACTAAATTGGAGGTGATTGACTGAAGGGATGGTTCCCATGATTAAATAAATTTGTGTTAAATTTAGTATGTGTAAATATGTAGAAAGGGTTTTGCCTTCGAAAAGATGGTTGAGATCTTGTGGAGAAGATAGGGAGGGGGGACATAAAAATTTCTATAATCTTTTTGTTTTTTAGAATTATTTTCCTCTGCCTGATCATGTAGTGTCAGGATGCGGATTGCATTTAAGAGTTCCAGAAGAAGGATCGATTGCTAAATAGGACACTCTGACACTATCTGTAAACACTAAAGCACGTACTATTTCCTAAGGGTATGATGACATGTCCTTTCTCCTCATTTGTCTAAGCTGGACCTCTTCTGCTTTCCTATGGAAAAGATGGTCTTACAAGCTTGTACTTATCCAACCCTGTTCCATTTGACTGAAATGGATGAAGCGGAAGGCATTGGCAAAGACTCATATTGTCACTGCCTCCATGAGCCAACCCCATGCTGAACCTTATAGTTGTAGGGGTAGAAGGAGGAGGGGGGTGAAAATCAGTAACAAATTCAAGGAAGGGGACTAGCCTGGTGATCTAAAGGGGATTAACAAGTGGATAGTGCTACGAAGGGACACGGAGAACAGAAAATGATCCTCCCTCTTAGATACAAAGATGCATAAGGTCTGTTGAATCTGAAGGGTTAGGATGGGCTTTAGGGAGCTGAAGCAGCATCAACATGGGTTCATCAATATGATGTGTTTTGATGGCATTTATACTACCCTGCGGAGGACACCTTTGGGGACATAATATGCAGGAAAGAGCCACAGATCACTGTGACTATCCAATAGAATGATGCCTGTTGAGCAAGATGCATAGACATGATGGACGCATTTGCAGCATGCCCAATTTATCACAGTATGACGGGCCCCAATGAACGCAATCCATGCTCTTGTGATAGGGGAGAAACCATCAAAATAAAGAATCCTTGTCAAACATATGCCAATGTCAGTGTAGGGGTGACTGTGGCAAGCTCATACACCCACTCTGACAGCCGTAGTGTCCACAAAGGGAATCTTTGAGAAACTCTCTGCCATACTCAAACTAAAATAAATTTGAGCATGAATACTGATTATTTGCTATTATCCTCAGGAATCTACCATTTTGTGTCCAAAATATGTACTTAAATTGCACTCAACTAATATTTTACAGGAAGAGCACATTTGGTGGATAATCCAACGCTCTAAAAGAGCTCTGAGTCAAATTGGCATATGTCTAGTATTCCTAGGACGAGTTGAATTTGTTCTACTCTATGCATATGTATGCATGTTAATATAGATGGACGTGTTAGTGAAGTTAGTTGGAATTGGAAGTCTATTAAATTTAACCAAGTTTTCACCAGTGGGAGGAAGATGGGCATCACTTAAAAGTAAGACTCATTGGGGAAACTGTGTCAGCAAAACTTTGCAGTGTGTGTGTGTGTGTGTGTGTGTGTGTGTGTGTGTGTGTGTTTGTGTGTGTGTGTGTGTGTATTCCTACATATATATATGCATATAGTAACTATGTATACACACACACACACACAAACACACACATAAAAGAAAGATTTATTGGTCTCTATTGGCCTATTAAACTGGATATTATTTCAGGAGAAAGGGAAACATTGACAAGAAGCCTGGACTGACAACACAGCCTTGGAGAAGTGGGTAAGAAGAATCACACATAGTCTCGTAATACTCTGAGGAATTCAGATGGGAAAGTGTACACACTTGACCAAAGATGGGATGCAACGTGTGCTCCTTTAGATGGGAACAGCTCAAGGATAATGACCTAGGACCATTGCAACAGAAACATAGTAGTGAGTTATGGGAGATTTATGATCTCCTTAGTGTATGGAAATTCCTAAATGGGAAATGTAACTGATATACATACTCCTTAACTGCCAAGGCCCCGTGTATAAGTAAAAATCGGAGTACCTAACAATGAAGTTAGTGGGAACTGGAAGCCTATTAAACTTAACCAAGTTTTACCACTGGAGGAAAGATGGGTTTTACTTAAAAATAAGACTCATTGAGAACTTGTGTCAGTAAAAGGTTACAATATGGCCGGGCCGCCCCCGCGCCAGGTACCGGACACCCCCGGGCGTCTCCGCGCGCGCCACACCGCCGGCCCCAGAGCCACCTGGGCCGGGCCGCCCCCGCGCCAGGTACCGGACACCCCCGGGCGTCTCCGCGCGCGCCACACCGCCGGCCCCAGAGCCACCTGGGCCGGGCCGCCCCCGCGCCAGGCACCGGACACCCCC